>VYZV01030419.1:0-12197 GCA_013401275.1 Pandion haliaetus | reverse complement strand
CCGGCGCGGGCAGGGCTCAGCCGCTCACGCCGCCGCCCTCCCGGTGGCCGTCGAACGCTCCTCCCCGGCAGCGGCGTGGGGGGTGCGCTCTCGCCCTCCGCCCTCACCGGCGCCTGCCCGCCGGCGGCCCCGCTCCTCAGCGGTCGCAAGCTGCGGGGAGGCGGCTCGGGCTCCACGCGTGGGGAGCAGTCCGCTAGCGCGGGCTCCGCCGTGCCCGTGGCCGCCTGACCAGTAAAGGGCTCTGCCTGACCAGTAAAGGGCTCTGCCTGACCAGTAAAGGGCTCTGCAGCAGTAAAACGGGTGGAAGCGACGCTCCTGTGCGGTGGGCAGGGAGGGGTCGGGCTGCGCGTAGCGGCTTAGTAGCTTGCTTTGCTTCTTTGCGGAACTTTTTTTGTCAGCAGATCGCGTCCCCAAACCAATAGCCCCCGTTTAAAATACGGTCTTTACGAATGTTCGTGTATCTGGCGCAGCATGCGGAGGGAGGATCCTTCAGAATTTCCCGGGGGAAGGTTTATGCAGTCGAAAAAGGAAGTTCGCATATATCCACCTAATCCTTTTAGACTCATTTTCTCCATTGTTTCCTAAATCTCATTTACTGTGTTTACCGAAAAAAGAGAGCGTTCTCAAAACACCGGCTTGTTGAATCTGATTGCTGTATTGTGGTAATGTGTAGTGTTTCCAAGTTGTTTATGCAACTTACCGGTTCAGTTTGTTGATGATCTGTTTTATTTTTCCTGTTTAGGTGAAATTTGACAGTGGAGTATTACTGCTTAGCACACACAGACTAATCTGGAGGGATCAGAAGAATCATGTAAGTCCCACTTCTGTCTCTTTCGTGTCATTCGGTTTTAAATTCCATAATAAACAGCAGGTAGCTTGCAAGGAAAAGACTGCACATGGAGCAGAGATTTTTCTTTCCTTTGTGTGTTTTGTTTTACAAGTATAGTCCGTTTTTTGGCTCACAGTGGACAGAAAATTATGCACAGGAATGTTCTTTCACCCAGTTCTGCTTTAATAAAATAATCACGCAGAGATGAGGAGGGATGGGAATGAATCACGTAAATTTTCCTTTTCTATGACACAAAAATAGAGGATAAAAGAGCCTGGTGTCGTGCACTAAAAAAAGACTGAAGTTGAATGTCACAGGCAAATCATAAAGCGAACTCCTCTCCCATGCTCCTTGTCTGGCAAGACCTTTTTCTTCCTCATTATTTTCAAGTCCAACTTTCCCTGTCTTCTGCTCCCACCATATAGTCCCAGACCATGGTTTGATAATAGGATGTGTTTGGTGGCAGGATTACTTTGTACGGATCTTACCCTCCCAATTGCCTGTACCTGTGCTGAACCGTCCCTTCAATAAGCCGGAACATTTGTCTGTACTGCTATGGAGAATCCACTCCGAGGTTAAGCGGCAGTGTCAGAACAACAGTGTAGTAATACTGCTGCAGAATGCTTTGTATCACCAAGCCGCAGCCTGAGACTGCAGGGTAGAAATGGGTGAGGAAGGCTACAAACACAAAGCAAGCTCTAAGCGTAGGCTGTGACAACGTGCACCACTGTACAGCTGCAACTGAGGAAGTCCTCCTCAGAACCAGGTTGGATTATGGTTGTTTTGGACAGAGCCGTTTAGAAATTTAGCCCTGGAAGTCAGAGTTTGGACAGAGCATGTTCAGATGACCACTTTTCAAAGGTGAATTATATTCCACTGGACGAGTTTTGCGCGAGGATAGCTGAAGCACCTCTCGCACCCAAAGGCCGTTCCCTACCAAATGTCCCATCCTTGCTGCAAAGCCGGGAGCTACTAAGAGCCTTCGGAAGTTAGGGTCACCAGGGACGTTCTTAGTTTGGCAAAGCAGTATATTTTCTCTTTAGGGATTGTGTGCAGGAACAGCAGAACCATTTTTAGCACAAACTTTTGAAGATGTTTTGAGAGCTGGTCCCCAGCGTGGGGCTACTTTTGAACAAGTCAGGGGTTGATTGTCCAGACCATGAGCTTTTCTGTATAAATTAACTTTTTTTTGGTGCGGTTAGCGTGAGAGAATTTTTCTGTGCTAAACTGTCTGTGTTAATCACTTCTTATTTCTTCATCAGCATCTCCCTTTGAGAGGTGGGCATGTACTGCACATGCACTGCTTCTAATCTCATGTGGACTTTTTGCTCGCTTGGAGTAACATTAGGCGTCACGGCTTCAGCAAGTCTTACAACTGTCCATATCCCTATTCTCTCCTTCCCAACAAAAGGATGACGTTTGTCTCTTTTCCCTGACTTCTCCCACTGCTCCTAGGCCGCATGGTTTCTTGTACACTTCTAAGATAATTGAATTTGCTAAATCAGCAGAGAACAACCTTGGGAATAAGAAAAATAATTTTATTTTAACAAATGTATTTAACTCGGCAAAGATTCTGGCAAGCTCCAGGCTTGATTGACAGAAGGGGCAGAAACATGTGGCCAGGAGATTGGCAAAAATTACACAGTTCTCATGGGGGATATAAATATAAATGACTTTGTTAGTATGATAAATAAAGCTGCTTCTTTTTCAAGCTCTTAGGACTGAAACATGGGGAGCACAGTGCCCTCTTATCTTCATGGTGAGTTCTTGGCTAAGCTCAGCTGTGATGCACCACCAGCCTTAGAAACTTTAGCTGGCTTGCCTGGAATAAACTTGTAGAAAGAGTCCCCTTTTATTGCGTCAGCAAACTTCAGTAATAAATGGGGCGTTTGTCATTAGGTTAAGATAGCAAACCTTTTTACAGAAATGCACAGGTGTGTTTTATAGCTGCTGTCGTTACATACCACCTGCAGTCGAACAGTATAGAAAATACAATGATTTCCAAAGGAAAAAAATAATGTAACTCTTTTAAGTTAGATTTGTACAACATTTAAAATCATAAAATCATGCATAATGGGAGCATGAGACATCAGAAGAAAAATACCCAAATAAACTCACAGCATTTTTCACGCATCTCTCTTTTTGTATCCCTTCCTCTTGCTTCGGTCACCAGGAAAGGGTGATTCTAAGTCCTTGTGCTTACAATAAGTTCGTAACTTTCTAGCTAGGAACTAAATTAATCATTTTGACAGCGTATATGCTACACATAGATGGACTCTTCTGTCATTTTCAAAAACTTTTTTTAACAGAAGTGTTTTGCCTACATTTAAAGTGTCCAGAGCTATGTGGGCGTTTTACGAACAGTAACTGTTCTGCATAACAGCTGTAGAATCTGGAGCCACAGAAGAGTCTAGATAGTGTGTATTAAAGAGTTTTTACAACAGGAAGTACAACCCATGTTCTTCCCAATGGGAGATTTACTCGTTAGTCAGAGTTCCTGCGTGTATACTTCCCTAATCTCCAATTTAACGAGTGTTTAATTATTCCATGCAAAGAGGAACAATTTTGGTAGTAGGGATTGAGAGGGCCCCGTAGCAGTGTTCGTTGTAACCTGGTCTTAGGCACACCCTCATGGCAGATGGAGGAGAGAGGTTCGAAGAGGGAGTGCAACCTGTGTTTCATGTGTTGCGGGTGACTGTGTCACTCGCTAAGCTATTGTGCGGAGGACGATGTTCACCAAAGGGTATTCACCAAAACAAGACCAGGCACCTAATTAGTTGCTTTGAATCGCTCCCTTGAGCAATTTCTGTCTCAAATGCATATAGGGTTTAGCCTGGGTAGGTTAGTCTCCCACACATGGGTACACTCCTGTTTCTTGCTCTGCTTTGTTTTGTCTAAAGCACAGTCCAATAAAAATGTGTTGAGGTGCACCAACTGTTGGATTAAGTCCTTGCGTGTGGGATAGATGGAGAAATTCCTGTTCCACTCAGAGGATGGTCTAGTTTTTCAGATGTTCAGCACTTAAAAAGCTGATGCTTTTGGATGTTGATTTAGTTCCCAAAGTAACATAAATGCAAAAATGTTAAGAAAACTATGAGCATTGTGCACCTGCAGGGGTAAGCTGCAGTAGTGTGGAAATTTTAGTGTTTAAATTTTGAACTTAGGTGCTAAAGATTTGGTAAATTCCCGAGTTGTCCTATGAATCTAGCTTGAGGTGTCTAAAGTTGACACGTTGATGCTTAGTTTTGTTTTGTTTATTAACTAGAACTCAGTTTCAACTTTGCTTTAGTTTTCTACTTATATTTCTCTTTTATAGACTATTTCTATTGTTACCATCATATTTCATATGGAGTGCCTCAGGCAGCGCCTGTAGAAATCCGTACTGCTTGTGAAATGGCGAGAGAGAGCGCGTGTTTTTAGAGAATGAATAGTCGGGATATGGCTTGAATTTCACTTGTGTTTGCGTTGGTTATTCCAGGAGTGCTGCATTGCTATACCTCTGTCTCAGATTGTCTTTATAGAAGAGCAAGCAGCTGGGATAGGAAAAAGGTAAGGTGATAGTCATTGTCTTTTTCAGATGGATAGTTTGCACATGCATGTTATGTGAGGTACCCAAGATTATATATTAATTCGTGGTAGGTTCCATTTGCAATCTTAAGTTTCCAGATCGACAGCCAGAAGGACCTGCTTTCCTCGCTTGAGGACAAATGTGTAAGGGAATCGTGACAAAGCAGCGTTTGATGTGATTTGTTAAATAACTGTCGTGTAATCGTTAAACAAGTATGTGTTCTAGCTTGCCATTTTCGTTTGAGTAGTCCTAAGTGACAACAGCGATTTTGCCGGATCTAAATTTGAAAGTTAATTTTAGTCTTTTGTGCCACAGAACTGGTTGGGGATAGAAACTCTGCCAGATCCCATGTTATATAACTTTTCATGACCATATGATTCATTTCGAGCATGGAAATGCTAGCGATGGTTAGAAGGAACTTCAGTGTTTCCACTCGCTTGAATAACTAATTCAGCATGGTATGCGTATAAAGAAGTTTCACAAGAAAAAAAGTACAAACTGGAGAAATATGTATGTAGTCGACATCTGCTTGCAGCTTACAGTCAGGTGGGTAAGGTAATACGCTGGGGCTGTCCAGAAGAAATCACGTAATTCACTAATGCTGGGGAAGTCAAGTAAATAAAGACCCGTGAAAAAAGTATCAGTAAAGTGAAATGGGAATGGCAGACTTGCAGTCATGCTGTGATAGCAGTCTGTTATGTTCCTAAATAATGCTATCTCAAGGTTTGTTTTGGTGGTAGTTGTCATTTTAGGTTGTTATTTCCATGGATGTTACGTTTGAATGTTGGTTTTGGACAAACTGAGATACAGTGTTCGCAAGTGACATATACAAGTGGGATAGATTAAACGTAATATTGAGACCTTTTGTTTTCCTGTGACAAAGATAGTGTATTTTGGCAGTAGTTATTGCAAGTCAAAAGCCAAGTCAAATGACTACTTGATGATTAGTTTTTATCTTAACTGAAAGATTTTTCAGAAATTATTGCTTGAAATGTTAAAATTTATTATGTTTATTTCTTAAGAATTGATGGTCGGTACATTTTAAGTTTGTGAGATGTTGCAGTTTTAGAGGTTATAGTAGTTCTTATGCAAGATCTACTATAATACTGAATATTGAGTCAAAATACTTAAATGTTGATGGACAAGCATAAAGCATTATTTGATGTACTTTAGCTCTTATGTGAGATAAAGTTAAGAGAGGTTTTGATTAAATGGTTAACTCTGTAGAAATAATTTTTTTTTTTTTAGGTATTATAGAAAGTCACCTCTTCTCTTTCCTTTAACTTTTTCTTAGTGCCAAAATAGTAGTTCATCTTCATCCTGCTTCTTCAAACAAAGAGCCTGGTCCCTTCCAAAGCAGCAAATACTCCTACATCAAACTTTCTTTCAAAGAACACGGACAGATTGAGGTAAGCTTTGTACCATGCAAGCCCAGCACGTCAGACCTTTGGACATGCTTTTCTCCTCTTGCTGTGTTAGTGATAATTTTCCATGATCTTTCCATGTTTACTTTTGGGGTGGAGCTTTTTCAATACATCCTTTTTGAAGACAAACACTGTGAGCCTTCAGGGTTCTATACTTTGGTTAAATAATGCAAATAGAGTTCCAAAAATGGCAAGAGGCGTTATTAGGCTCTGTCCTTATTTTAGTACTTTTAATAGAATCTTAAGCTTCCTTTTTCAGTCTTTTGAATTGAACACAGGATTTTCCAAAATGACGTCTCTGAAATCTGTTAAATGTTTAACACAGTAAAAGGTGTTTCTTTGTAGCTAACCCTCTGCTGAACAGGGATCAAGCACCGTATTCCTAATCATCTCTCTAATTTTATTGCTGAACACTTTTTGCTGCCTCAGAGCATTGTTTCATTTTATGTTTTATAAATCTTTATTTTTTTACCTACACCAAATCTCAAAGGCTTTGAGCATTCTAAAAAAAGTAGTATATTTTTAAAAGAAGGCTTATCCTAAAAAAAACCAAAGAAATTGCACTCTGTAAAGAAATTTCATAGTATAAGATCCTCACCTGAAGAGACTGAGAACTTCAACTCTGAACAATGAAAAAAGTCGTACCTGTTCACTGCAGAAAATCAGATTTTCACCTTGAATGAGTTACAAATGTCTTATAAATGCATGTGCTTGATCAGACTTACTTTCCTTTCTTTGTGAGCAGTTTGCAGCTTAGGACGAGTGTAGATTTATGCCTAGTTATAATTGTTTAGGTGTCTTGCCTAATCGTAACCTTATTTATTTTAATGTTAACGTTAGTGACTGAAAATCAAACTTAACTATGCTTACTGGTTACCTAGCATATCAATTACACTCCTTTCTTTATGACTTCAGAATGCTTTCCTGTGAACTCTGAACAGTCATGAGAATGGAATAGATTTTCTTTCTGGATTTTGCTCATACGCTTACACTTTTGGGATACACTTGCTGTTAATTAACTAATGCCACCTTCCGGTATTAGCAATAAACAAATCAGTGTAATTGATCTGTGTGGTTGTCTTTATATTGTAGAATTAACAGGTCAATGGTAATTGGATTGTTCAACATTCCTTCCTTTTAAAAGCATGCCTTTGAACAAACCTCGACATTTTTAACTTTAGCTTGGTTTGGAACATTTTGAATATCTGAAAAAAATACTTTACTATCGAAGTACTCATGCGTGTTTAACTAGTAACTACATGGCTCCTCCTCTAATGTGTATATTTTTGAAGATTGGACATTGAGACTTCCCAGATAACGAATGTTGTGCTGTGGATGTGTAGGTGTTAGCGTGCTTTGTCTTGCAGTGAAGTTTATTTCATCTACGACCGAGATGCTAAAAATACCCAGAGGTACTCTGCACAGTTTATGAAACATCTGTTGTCACTCTTTAATGTTCGTAGTTCTATAGAAGATTATCAGAAGAAATGACACAAAAGAGATGGGAGAACATGCCTACTGGTCAGACCATTCCAGTTAACAAGGATCCACAGGTGTGTGCAGAGCTTCTGAGCAGAAACTGCGTATGATCTCTTGTTTCCACTTCTTGCTGCCCCCATATATCGCATCTGGCACGTCTCTAACCAACACCCTGGGCACATGTAGGGATTCAGCTTCACTTTGCCAGTTTCTTCACTGGCATAAATTAGTTTCTCCTTTGCAGTTTTCACCTGATACGGAACACTGTGGCCTCTCTTCCTTGAGTGTGTTTAGACTTGAATAGTCGATAATGAGCTCCATTTTTTAATGTAGTCAGACACACGTAATTATGCAAATACTATATATATATGTTTGCATATATTTTTTTTTTCAGCATGAGAGATCTAATGAAGCCGAAAGATTTTTGGTCTTAATTGTGATTTGTGTTTTATTTTTTGTGGCTAGAAGTCAAATATATAACATGTAACTTGTACATAGTTTCCAAAGAGTTATATATATTTGACTTAAATGTGTGTCCTAAATGGACAGTTGTTAGGGAGAATCTCTGTCATACGCTAGATTGCCGCCTTTATCTGTCTGCATGCTTTGAGGTTATAAGCTCTGATGAACATGTAAATGTTGCTTCTGTATATTGATATGTTGAATGTATGAATATATTGAACATACAGTACTATACGAATGAAATAGGATGGTTTAAAGATTGTTCAATGTCAAATCACATACGTCCTCCTTTGTAAATGTAGTACCTATAAACATGGTTGGCACGTGGACTAATGGGGAAGCCTGTACCCTGCGTCAAGAACGACTTAATGAAGTATAAGAACAGAAGGAAAGGCATTTTAAGTCATAGCAAATCACTAACACCAGTGCTAAGCTTTGCAGTCAGAGGTTTGCGGGCTGGCACCGCTGCCACTTGGGTCCTAGCCTTTCTGAAACGCCTTTGGCATCAAGTGAAAGGTTCACCATCGCCTGCATTCTGATACTTCTCAGCAAGGTAAATTAGACTGCACTCTGGCTTGTGTTGCTGTGGCTATGTTTCTTCAGGCTAGATTTCTTGAGGTGATCGTGTTTAGATACGCGGTTCCACAGCTCTAGTACAGATGTTCACGTGGACTCGGGAGGCTTTAATTGAGATGAGCTGGAATGCTCAGTCTGGATTGGGCTATTAAGCAGCTTCATATTCATAGCTTCAGTATAATAATCTTACTGTCTGTCTACTACAGCAAATTCATACATGGTTTACGCTTACTGTTTGTTTTTTTACACTGGTTTAAAAAATACTTTCAAGAAATATGAAATACTGTATGCATGATATCAGCTCTTTGGGGGAACGTTTCCTGTCTTCTAATGTAAGGTTTTTCACAGTGAGGCGGATGAGAAAACTTCGCATTTCCTATTTTGATTCCTTTCATTATTTTCTTTTGCAGGCAGGAAGAATAAGGGCTGTAGGAATTGTAGGGATCGAAAGGAAATTAGAGGAAAAAAGAAAAGAGACTGACAAAAACATTTCCGAGGTAAATACTACTGCAGTTTCAAGGTCAACCACCTGTCTGAGCCATTTATATTCATTCACGCTTTCTTTTAGGGGCAGCTGAGACTGTATTGTTTTTGTTGAGAAGTCTGAATTGATTAAGAGTGCATAATTTAGTTACTTACTTCGTTTAACTGCCTTTCTTAACATATGTACAGGTATTTCATTTAAACAGTTCTTTTCAAGGAGACTTGTATGAAACTAACAGTGTGTATTTATAAAATTAATTTGGGTAGAATTAGAAATGTGAATTTGGTGACTTTTCATCAGGGGAAGCAGAACACAAAGGCATCTGCAGAAAGAGACTTATTACAAGTTTTGGGGGTTTTTTCCTGGTTTTTTTACAGCTAATTTTGGTTTCAACTGAAAATTTAATATATATTAAGAAGAATACGCTGATCCAAGTGTCTGCATATAACTGGTGAAGTTAATTTTTTCATCTTACAAATACTCAGTTCTTAAATGTCAGATTTAGGCTTATAGTTACAGTAGAATATTCCACAGGCCAGGCATCGGCAAGATGTTACAAGTATCTTTGCGAAATACCTGGGGTAGATGGAGACCGTCCTCTTCCCCAGAAACAGCACAATAGTTGAATTCCAGATATCAACACTGATGGACAGCAGAGGCAATTAATATATTCATATATACCTGCGAGCAATATTCTCCAAAATAGTCTGGTTCTGTCTTGGTAGCAGAGATTAATCCAGAAGTACTCATAAACTACATGCAACAGATTGGTTCTTGTGGCAAAGCTTTATGGGATTCAGTGTGCCACAATAAAAAAGGCTCTCACTGCTCTGATACATAAGAAAATTACAGTACTGTTGCAGGCCTCATGCTGTTTCAGATACTGCTGGCATTAAACTTTTTCCTTTCTGTTTATGAGGAACGTAATGAATGAAGTTCTGTGTGTAGTTCAAAAGGTATTGTGGTTACATGTGTGTGCGTATGTAGTTCAAAAGGTATTGTCTCGTTATTTTTTCCTTCAGTAGCTTTGTCAGAGTAGAAGAAATCCATTTGTACGTGTTGTATGAACGGAGGAAAACCATGACTTGTAAAATCCTGCCTTCCTCCAGCTTTAAATGTTATAAATGACTTAATTTAAAAAATGGTGCCCTGGCTTCCAGGAAAAGGCTTCCTGCATCTGCTGTTCACTGCTGATAAGAATCCAGTTCTTTAGCCCTTTGTTTATCTGAGGAAGTTCCTGTTAGGTGTGTGCACATTCCCCTTTGTTTCCAGGCCTGCCCTCGGTGAGTCAGGCAGAGGAGGAGTTAGACACGGCATGCTGTTTATTTAGCTAAATCAAGGGTTCTTTTGATGAATGGTGTTTTCATGCAGGTTATAGAGATTAGAAATAAGTTGAAAAGCCTTGTTAGAAAACTTTTTGTTGATATCGTACACAAGAGCAGTAGAAGGACTTCGATTTACACTAGAGATTGGGAAATCTATTGTAAATCGTTGAATTCAGCAGATTAGGAAGTAAGAGGAAATACTCCAAAGAGAAGCTTTTGTTCTGATAGTGGTAGATTATTGTTTTTCAGTGGCATATTTTCTTTTCTCCCCTTGGACCTAGCTTTGTCCCACATAATTTTGGGTACCTAATGTAGGTACCCATGTTACGAGGCTAGACTTCTCCAGTCAGTGGAGAAACACTGGCACCTTTAGGAGGGATTCAGATGAAAAGCAAACCCTGTCCCTTCCTGGAGGCATCTCTTTTTCTTCTTTGCATGTTGAATCTCAGATGCCTTACTCAGAAGCTTACTGGTCTAAATGTAGGTGGGAACAATTGGGTCTTCCTGCGCAACTTCTGCTAAAATGTGTCTTTCTGATGGGGGATTGGTCAGAATAAGCTAGGAATCCCATGGAAGCAATGGCTAGAAGCTGTAGGCAAGATGTATCTCTGGTCACTTGATATACTCTAACCGAACAACCTTCTTTACTTGTGGCTGGAGGGGTTGGGTGCTGCTGTCAGGCAAGCTTTAGCTGAAAAGGTTCAGGAATTTTTCTCAGACTCGTTGTTAAAAAAAGGTCATTTGAAAAGGTTGACCACCTGGGCATGTTGTCATGCATTTGAGAGAAGCGGGTGAGAAGGCTGTGTGTTGCTGAGGATGGCAGAAATGAGAGTTACTTTTTAATAGAGTTGCAAACACTTTTTTTCTTTTTTCACATTAATTTTTTTAATGCTAGTTGGTTATCATTACTAGAACTTTTGAATTTCAGTATACCTTCAGCTTTTTTTTAAAGTATGTTTTATTTAAGCTTAAAAATGCCCTTTGTGGGTTGTTATAGAATTGTTGTATTTGAGACTGTAGCAGTTTGCTAAGCTTAATAGACTTGATATAGTGGTGGTCCTATGATGGATGTCCACTTTATTGCATACTCTTTTTGTGGCAACAAACTAAAAGGTTTCTTAGCCTAGAAAAACACGTGGTTTGTACAAATAACTTTTCCCTTGCTCTAGCAGGTATTTTGGTTTTTAGGTCCAACAAATAGAGTTTTCAGTGGATGCTTTTTATCTAGTCCCCATCTTAATATATTTAAATCTGATCATTTGTCTCGTTGACCTTTTATTCATTTATTTTAACTTTTTTTTTATTGCGGTAGCACCACTGTTACTATGTATGCGATACCTAAACGAAGAGATGTTGTCCCACATTTTCAGAGGTTTTGTCTCTTCAGTTAAGCATACATGTGAATGCATATACCCTCCTCTTTGCTGATTTGGCATGACTTTCTTACTAACTTAGTAACATCTACTGATTAAAGTACAATTGTCTTGTCAGGAGGAGTACTTCTGTAGCTTTACAGCTGGCTTGCTGCTGCCCAGAAACAATAGATCTCCTTGACTGAGGGTTAACTGTTGGAAGAAAACCTACCATCGCCACCAAGAAACCTTCCCCCAGCTTTTAGGAGAGCGTAATAAATGTGGACAGTTTAATCTTTTCTGGGCCTTAGTATCTCATGGTTCCTTCCTATCATAAGGACTTCATAAATCACACTGAACTAGTGTTCACATACTAGAAGAGTGTGTGCTTGTTTGATTCTTTTTGTCATTCTTTGTTGTTTATGGATTGTATGATTTTAAGACCTGATAGAAAACAGATTTGACATTGTAACGTGCTAATCTGGAGGGAGAGTAGCTCTGACAAATAGCTTGGCTAGGTGGACAAAGGCAGCTCGCTGTATCCATGAAGCTGAATGCTGTAGTTATGCTGATCTGCGGCGTCTGCCTCTCGTTTCAGGCTTTTGAGGATCTCAGCAAACTCATGGAGAAGGTATGGCATGTGTCAAACTTACCCAAGCAGACCAATGCTTGTTTTCTCAGTTTTACGCATGCTTTTC
>VYZV01030416.1:200-23298 GCA_013401275.1 Pandion haliaetus | reverse complement strand
AGTGACATAATAGAACATTTTACAGTAGAAAAATGTGTGTTATATGTGGCACCCTTACACTCTTCTATCAGTTGTTTACAGAATATGGAAGACTAGCTATGGAAGAAATTTACCAAAAGCCGTTTCAGGTAACTATATATGTTAAATGGATCTTAAGCAATTGAATGTGTAGAAAGTGAGCTAAGGATAATTTATGAAGAGAAATTAGTTGGGCTGAAGCTAGCCTGTTCTTTACAAGGCTGATTTTTCCTTTGCTGTCACCACATTTGGCAAAAATGCAATGGGAAAGTGCTGAAGAGGATCATGTTTTGGGCAAGTACAGCTTTGTGCCTGAGTTATAAGGAATAAAAGTATCAAGTGATATGCAGACATTAAGGAGAGAAATTTTGTCCTGTCTTCTTACTCATTACTTTTTGAGATATGGTTGGTCTTTGCTAGTGGTACATGGTTCTGAGTAAAGGTCATGTGGCCTCTAAGAAATAGCATAGAGGCGGGCCATGTTGTGTTTCATTTACTTGAAGTTTTACTGGCTTCAGCATTAAAAGTCTCAAAACTGCTAGCATCTCCAGACTGCTTGCTAGGCCAGAGAAGGGTTTGAGGCTTCTTCTGTTTACTGGAGACAAAGATGGAAATCTCCCCCACCCTGTAGTATTCCCTTTAACCTATAAGGGTACTAGTCGACTGCTGTTAGTGGCCAATTTTAAGACTCTTGTGTCTCTAGAATATTCAGCTTACAAGTGTGAGTCCCCAATGTTCTTGTCATTGTCCCAGGCAAGATGCATTCTTCGTAAAGCACCTCATCTGATGTAATAGCAATGTCAAGGTTTGTTTTCTGTCTTAGGTTAATGGGAGAGAGGACAGTGTAATAATCCATGTGGGATAGCAAAAGGCAAACCCATGGAACAGGGAAGCTATCTTTTTGAGACACTTGGGTACTTCCTTTCAGATGAGTGAGTTGCCTTTGTGTGTTTGGTGTGTGGGTTGGTTGTTTTTTTTTTTTTTAAACAAGCAAGTGCTTCAAACACTTGGACCACAAAACTAGAAGGCTACTTTATTTAGAGCAACCAAGCTTAGAGATTTTTTTACTTAAAATAATTGCATGTGTGATAGAGGCTTTTGACCTTAAGAATGATGCAAGCCATTGACTGCTGGTGTTCTTCCTGTTACAGACACTCATGTTCTTAATTAGAGATTGGAGTTACCCTTATGAACATGCATATGGCTTGGAAGGAGGGAAAAAGTTCCTAGAGAAAAGACTGCAGGTAAGGTATCTCCAGTAGTCCTAGTGTGGTCTTCTAACTTAAGTGACAACTTACCATCAAGATAATGATGCATGATGAGCTAACTCTTCGTGCTAATAAAATATGTTTGTGATGTTCCCACTCATGTGCAGAGTTCTGGGGTTTAGAACTTGACATTTTTAGGTTCAGGAATGTGCTTTTACTGCTTTTAAGCTGATATTTAATATTAATTGCAGTACTGCAAAACTGTTAGCAGTTCTTACTGCCTTTTTTTTTTCTTCAGGTAAAGCAAAACCAACATGAAGAACTACAGAATGTAAGGAAGCATATTCACTCCTGTTTCAGTAACCTCGGCTGTTTCCTGTTGCCCCACCCTGGTCTTAAAGTTGCAACAAATCCAAATTTTGATGGGAGGTTGAATGGTAGGAAGCTTTCCATTGTGTATTTCTTGATTCAGATTTCTGAGTTTATTTTCTTTTATAATGAGAGTTAAACACTGAAATGGTTGGCTCTTGAAATGCTTGACTGGAAAAATGTAGGGCTAAAAGGTGAAACTACGGAATCTAGAAATGTGCATTGTGTGTTCTTTTCAGTGGTTTAAAGGTAGAGGAGTTAAGCAGGCAGAGGGAATGGATATATTTGTGTCTAGCTGTTCAATTGTAATCTGATAACTTGAGACATACTTAAAGGTCATTAGATAAGGATTCTAAAGATAAATAAGGATTCCAGAGAGGAGAAGTCACAAAATGAAAGACTTGACTTTCTTAAAATTGAAAGGCTTTTCTCTAAGAACTTGCTAAACCAAAGGTCAGAACTAGAATGACTTTAAAATAAAAGCTTTAGGCTTCTGCTACTGCAGAATGAGAGGCAGTCAGGATTCCTCCAGTTGCTGCTTGTCCCCCAACAAAGGGAATGCATCATAATGGCAAAGGCTAAAAAAGTGGGTTTGTGATAGTGGGATGCCAGCCACTTCTGTGCTGAGGGCACAGACTTGCAAGATGATTGTGTAAGATGTTGGTGTATTTGGGGAAATGCACTTTAAATATTACAAGGACTGTGGAACCTTGTTCTCTCTGTCTGAAGTTAAGATTAAAGAGTGGATAGTATAGCTTTAGTAAATTCTATGTACTTAAGCCTTTAAATATCTTAAAAATGTAATCAAGAGTTGTGACACTATGGATTTTGAAGGGTCATGGGTTATCCATGTTCCTTTAGGAAATGTAAGATTGGAAGAACAACTAACCAATTTTTATTTTTCTGAAATTGATTGAATTTTACTAGATATAGATGAGGATTTTAAGAAAGAACTGCGGAATTTGGTACCACTACTGCTTGCTCCTGAAAACTTGGTAGAAAAAGAGATTAGTGGATCCAAGGTGACCTGTAGAGATCTTGTAGAATACTTCAAGGTAAGCAAATTCATACTAATTATTTCTGTTAATGGCTTAAAACAAAGTATTCTAATTTTAGGGCATGTTGTTCCCAGAGAAGATAAGATATCTAGGCTGACAGTCACTGATCAGCTCACTTTTATTTTCATTTCATTACTCTGACTTTCCAGAACTGGCACACAACTTCCTAACAGTACAGCTCTTGGCAAGCTACTATTGGCAGAATTGTGGTGTGTGTTTTGTGTTTTTCTTTTTTCCTTGTAAATATGGTGAAATACTTCAAGCTGTGTTAGAGTTTTTTTCCTACTTTGAAATTCTACTTTGTCTGGATATGTTGCCTTTATTTTTTAAAAGAGGGTCTCATATAGGTGGTACAGATAGAAAACCAGCTCTTAAACTGCTAGGGATGCAGTGAAAATTTCAGATACTCCCCTCTGGATTTTTAACATACAAGGAAGGTGCTTTCTAAACACTTGTGTGTGCAGCACCACTGTATGTTCTGAAATATTTGTGTATGATACTTGCAGCTGTTAGACTCTTGAGCTGTGTTGGTATCATGGTGACACCAGCAGAAATGTGATAACATAATCCCTGCAACACCAGGAATTGGTCTGGTGTGTGTAACTTTTTCTTTTTTTTTTTTTTAATGACTTAGACACTTGGCTTGGTAGGAGAATGTGGCACTCATTCCTAAAGACATTAATATTGCATTACTACTTTTGACTATGCATGTTGAAGGTAGAACAGAGTTGGGCTGATGTTAAGAAAGAAGATATGCAAGGGAGGAATCTGAGACCAAAACTCTTTAACACTTGTAAAATGAAGTAACATTTTTATAAAGGAAGGACATGATACGAGATGCATAAAATAAGCACTCTGGAGCTTTTATGTTCAGTCTCTGTATTTACATGGTTGCATGCTGCTTTTTGTTCTACTGTCTTTTCTAGTAAGACCTGATCCTCTACAGTGTAGGGAGTGTGCATTTAACAGCAGTTTAGAAAGGACTGCACCCTAAAAACTGAGTGTAAAATCTCCTTGACTGAAAAGCTGCCTGATTCATGTCCCATATCCAGTCTGGGAGCAGTCATGCAGGGTGCTGTGGAAACACTGTGGTTATGTAACTAAAGAGGACTGCTCCCTTGGGACTGCTCATCTAAAGCTGAGATCGTGAAGTCCAAGTTGGAAACTGGAGGGCTTTTACTTGGATAAAATAGCTACAGAAGCAAGGAGGGTGTCGAGGGAACAGAGTCCTGTGTAACTCTATACATTTTTGTAGGTTGTCCTACAACCTAGAGCATTAGGTATATAGGGACCCTGGTAACCTTGTTCTCTCCTCCTTTATAGAGAAAAATCCTCAGGGCAGAGGCTTGTAGACAAGCCAGGGGGAGAGCAGTAGTAGCATGAAGAAGAATAACTGCCCAGCCTCCAAGGGGCTGAGAGTGGCCTTGTTGGTCTAACTTGTACAGCTTGTCCAAAGCACTGAAACGGCTACTGCTGCAAGCTATGCCCTCTTCACTAGTCTGTCCAAAAGAGCTGTGCCACCCACCATCATGTGGGCCAGAGAAGATGATATGAAGGATATGTTCTCTTCCAGCCTTCTGAAACCCTGGCGAAAGAAAGGACACCTGAGGATTGGTGGGATGGGGTCTGCTTGGCTTCCAGAAATGTTTTAGCAGCTCAGCTCTGTCTACATTAGTGCTCTGTTCTGCTTTTTTTATTCTCCCACACTTCAAGGGAGCAAGGCATATGGGGAAATGTAAGTACTGGTTCTCCCAGCACTGGGGTGTGTTTGGACATACCTCTTGCCAGAAGGGCTGTGTGAGATAGTCATCTTCACTCTTTTGTTTTGGGTGAAGATTCCCTGGCTAGCCAAGACCACCTTATGTATTTGAGGGAGTGGAAACTTGCTGTCAAGCCTGTCACTTCTTGAGATAGTGGCCATGTCTCCTCAAGGTGCTCTGCTACCCTGCTAGACCCCAGCCTCAAATACACAGGAAAGTAAAAGGATTAAAGCACTAGGGATAACTGAGAATGCCAGACTTCAATTAAGCAAATTTCTTCATACAATATTTAGCATTATTACAAAGAAATAATCAATGAGCTCTGTCTTTATATCATCCCTCTCTACTCCCTCTTCTCAATCCTAAGTGTTTAGGAAAAAGAAACCTTTTTTTCTTTCTTCTTCCCATTTAGGCTTATATTAAAATCTATCAAGGAGAGGAGCTACCTCATCCAAAGTCTATGCTGCAGGTATTTTATTTTTCTTTCAAATAATCTGACAGAAGATGTGTACTTTTAAGTTCTCTGCAATTGAAGATCATGACTGCTGCGGGTCTGAAGCTCTGACACACAAAGCGGTAGTTTTTGAAGGAGCTGTGTACTTTGAAAGCCATCTGAACTGTGTAGCCTGGGTACATATTTGTGCCTCCCCTCAGTTCCATCTACCTAATGGAGCAGGGGTATATCTGGTTGGCTGGTTTTTTTTAGCTGCTTCAATTTCTAAGCATGCATTTCCTTTAACTTGCTATTTTGTCAGTATCTTTCAGACTGTATTCAGTGGGCTTTTAGCAGCAGATAAAATGGAGAAGGCTTATAGTAACACAGCTATTGCCACTGTCTTGCAATGTTAGGCTACTCTATGTGGGTTTGTTATATTGGATAACTGCATTGATGTTTCTTTTCTGGGTTGAGCCAAAGAGGATGTAATCAGCTTTAAGGTGATCTGAACACAAACTAATTGTATAAAGCTGTGTGTTGAGCCCTTGAATTGTTTGGGATGAAGAGCTTTCACCAAAGTGTGGGCTTTGGGGACAGTTTTAGCCATTTTGTGTTTGTAAGGCTTGGGGTTTTTTTAAGCTTCCTGTGTCACTTCATTGACATGACTCTTCTGGGTGTTTTCTCATCCTTCAAGGAACCAAATCTTTAGACTTCTGGGGGGGTTCAGAAAACTCATCACAATGAAACAAAGGCTGCTATCATTTCCTCTACTTAGCATGCCATAAATGTGGCTGGGAGTTATACAAGATGACATCTTGCAGCATTAGCTAGAATAACTGTCCCTGACTTGACACAGGTTCAAAGTAGTCTTAAATTCTTACAAATTCTGACACCAAAACTGCACATAGATAATGCAGAAACAATACTAGCTTGCTTCTTTCCTCACAAGTAGTGATGTATGAGGTTTAACATTTAATAGTTTGGTGATCCTTATTTGCTTATTAACAATAAAGCATTCAGAAGAGATTGCTCGTGATGAAAAGCCTATACAAGCACATGGGAGTTTGTCTACAGCTGTACTAGAAAGATGAAGAAAATGTTCTCCTAGTCAGTAATCTGTTTTAAAGTATATTGCTAACCTTCACTTGGTTTTTGTGGGGCATTTTCCTGGCCATCTGAAGCTTTGGAGGTTGTGGGGGTATGTTGGGCAGTGTAACTACATGTATGTAAGTAGCTGGTAATGCCATGATGATACATGGTGCTCAATGTTTTCTAGGCAACAGCCGAGGCAAACAATCTTGCTGCTGTGGCAGGAGCAAAAGACTTGTACAGTAAAGGCATGGAGCAGGTATGATGAAACAACTTTTTCTAACTGCCTACATGCAAATACAGGCCTTCAGTTTTAATGTTGTACTTGGTGTTGGTTGTGAGCATTTTAATGAAGAAGAGTAGCTTAGGGCCAGTACTTACGTGTTTTCTGCACTCTGCTCTGAGGTTAGATGTCTGCAGCAAAACCAGGATTCTTTG
Organism: Pandion haliaetus; assembly: GCA_013401275.1. Classification (NCBI taxonomy): domain Eukaryota; kingdom Metazoa; phylum Chordata; class Aves; order Accipitriformes; family Pandionidae; genus Pandion; species Pandion haliaetus. Next base: position 16,922 of record VYZV01030416.1, on the reverse strand, counting down.
AGACAGAAGTTGCTGGGGAGGTATGGGAATGGCAGTGTTCGTAAGATACCACCTGTTAGTTCCCCCTGCTGCTCTTGACAGACGTCTTAAAATCCTGTGATGTGAAATGGGCAAACAGGTGAGGAGACATCTGATGGGTCAGGGTCGTGCAAGGGTAGAGCTCTAGTATTATAGTCTCATGCTTCTGAAGTGTGGTCATTCATTAGCTGTAAAATGCAAGGATTAAAATTATTCTAAAGTTTTTTAAAAAAACCCACTTGAAATACAAGAATTATCTTGTCTGAAAAAGCTGTATATGTAATTTCCTACTTGCTTCTTCTCTTGAAGTTAGTGACTTACACCACTCCAAGCTGAATGCCTGGATGGGCTTGCATAACACTATGTTTAAGTATGAAGGTTTTATTATAGGAAGTTCTGAAAACAATTACGTGTGTCGTAAAGCTTAACAGGACTGTGCTTATTGTGAAACTGTACAACTGGAAAAGACCAGTAAGTGTGATAACATGCTACAAACATAGCTCCTCATTAACTGGGCTAATTCTGGTCTTAATTGCTGAAGCAGCTTCCCATTTTGAAATTAGAGTAAGAACTAATGCTAGTGGCAGACTAGCCAGTTCCAGTTGTTAGCAGGCTGTTTTGAGAATGCTCTGCTGCTGTAGAGGGACTTCTTCATTTGCTTCCATTTTGGAAAACCTCTTGAAATAGTAAATGGGTTGTTTATAATAAATGCCAAATCTGCTTTCTTACCTTGAATCCTCAATGGCTGTTGGGATACTGTAGTTGTAAGGTGTCTTACTTGAGGCAAGGAATAAACAGGAACAGATGTTCTCTTAAACAGTCTTTGTTTCCATAGTAATGTTCCCTAGTACTGTATATTTTTATATCACTGTAGAGATACGCACAAATGTCTGGAATTGGTTTTTATCCAGATGTCTCAGATGTTCTTAATGTGACACAGTTCTGAAACTTCTATTTTTAGGAACAGAAGTGGGAACTCTTTGGATTTAAGACTGGATTATGTAGAGATAGTTCTTACTGTAGCTTCTGAGTTCTCCTCATGAACCAAAGCCCTCCTTTGAGTGTGCATAACCAAAATGCTGTCCCCCTAATGACCTTATATGTAAGGAACAACAGGTGCAGTCACACAGACTATAAGAAAACAGTGGCAGTTACTTGTGTGGTAGTCTTGAGGCATCAGCAGCTCCTGGTGTTTAATACTCTCTGAGTAATGTGAAAAGACTTTTGGAGGATGAGACTAGTAGCCATTTTCCAGGGAGTTTTGCCAGATGTGGAGGACTTCAAGATGGAAGAAGCAGGAAGGTGCCTGTTTAAACTTGAGCAAGGGGCAGAGCAGGGATGTCAGGATCTTGATGGTGAGGTTTGCCTTGAAGAAGCTAGGCAGTGAAGCCATGCATCTTGAGGCAGAAAGGAGATGCTGTGCTCTGAGAAAGTGATCTTCTGTGTGTCCTGTTGAAGGGATAGTAGCAGGAGAAAGTTAAAGTTGTTGCTGCATTCAAGACATGAGATGACAAGCACTGCTGTAAGACTACCTTGAGGCAGGAGAGGGAAGGCTGTTTGGCTTCACATGGAAAGAATCTTCAGTTTTTAGACACAGTCTGACTGGGAGGGTCTGGAGGAGTTGGAGCTTATCTGCTATATGTATGTCAATGATGGCCTAGCTAATCTCTAATCATAGTCCTCAAGAGGCCAAAGATCAGTCTTACAGAGTAGAAGTCCTTGGAGTCTAACCATTTTCATACCCATGCTGATTCAGGAAGAGGAAGATGGTGGTGTCCACATCATGGGTATCCATTTGAGCCCATGGTCTCATCCCTTCAGCAGAAATGTACTCTCACAAGTTGATCAGAATCAAGCCTAGAGGACAGTCTAGGGAAGAACAGGCTACAGATGTCAGCAGCTAGTTCTTGGTAATTCACATCATGTGGTAAGTTCCATGGAGCCTGCTAGTGGCAGCAATAAACAGGAATAAACTTGCTAAGTGGGCAAAATCTACCCTGTTTGTCCAAATTCTGCACTGACCCTCTCACTGAGATGGGTGGCCAGGAGTAAAAAGGTAAGGGGAGGGCATGTGGCCTTCAGAGTTCTTAACCTTCTTCAAGCCAAGCTTTCTGTGCCTCCTGGTGTTCCTTTATTTTACCTTTTCATAACAGGAATGTGCATGTGGCTGATGTCTTGTCCTTCTGGGCTTGCCCAAAGGAAACAGTTGAAAATATGAGTTCAGTTATGTGCTATAGCTCTGTATGTGATCAGACAGACAAGGCTCTTGCAGTGCCATGATGCAAAGTACCTTTAGCTGCTTCAGTTGAGACAGGACTCTAGAGCTTACAGAGCCAAGAAGGCTGCAGGAGGTAGTCTGATGCTGGCCTGAGAGGGGGGCAGCGAGGAGCAGGTTTTCTTTCTGTAGAGCAGAAGACACTCAGGGTATGATGACCTCATCTCTGATTGCTCTAACAGGTTTGTGGGGGAGATAAGCCTTACATTGCCCCATCGGACCTTGAGCGGAAGCACCAGGATTTCAGAGAGTCAGCTGTCAGGCAGTTCCGCTTGGTGAAGAAGATGGGAGGGGAGGAGTTCTGTCGGCGCTACCAGGAACAGCTTGAAGTGGAAATCGACGAGATCTATGCAAACTTTATGAAGCACAATGATGGCAAAAACATCTTTTATGCTGCTCGTACCCCAGCCACTCTATTTGCAGTCATGTTTGCCATGTATATAACCTCAGGACTGACTGGGTTCCTTGGTATGAACTCCATAGCTACCCTGTGTAATCTTGTGCTGGGGATGGCTCTTGTATCGTTTTGTACTTGGGCATATGTTAAGTACTCTGGGGAATTCAGAGAAGTTGGAACAGCCATTGATCAGATCGCTGAAGCTATATGGGAACAGGTTGGTACCCATTTTTAATGCAAAAATCTTACTTTCTTGAGCAGACATTATCAAATGGTTTCTATTCAGTGCTGCGAGTGAAAAGCTGGTTCTAGACCTAATGGAGAATGCTTGTGCTGCCGAAGGGAAAAAATCAGCTCAGAACTGTGACTGTTCTCTTCAGTAAGAGATGCCACACACAAAGAATGTTAAACAAGCTTAGGACATTATCAAAAAAGTGTTACTTAAAGCGGCTTGGACAGTAAAGAGTAGAGGGACTCTTTAAAAATCCTGTTACTTTTTCAGAGCAAGGAATTCTGCTTTTAAAGGTATGTTTAAAGTGATAAACTTGCCCTATGGATGTGGTGGATAAAATATCTCGGGTGGTGGAAGAAATGGGGAAAGTGAAACACTGCTGCCCTCTTTCACCTCACCTGATGGTGTGACACTGGGGGGCTAATTAGACCTCAGAGAGAACTGACTGATAACTTGCAGCAACCAGACTGACTTGCAGCAACTGCTACAAGAGGATATGCAGCAAGTTTCTTCCTTCAGGAAGACTTGTGTTGTCTGTGACAACTTTGGTTGGTGCAACTGCTGTTGCAAGAAATGCTTGACAGACTGACTAATTCCTGAAAGAAAAGACATCCTGAGTGTAAGAATACCAAAGCTGGAGGAAAAAGCCTTCTGTACAGATATTTTGCTGCCTGAATCCAGTTGATACAGCTGTGCCAGTAAAGCCAATGTAGGGAATTCTGACCAACTCTTGCAAGTAGTGTTTGGAGCATTCTGAGTAGCTATGTCCAGTGTCAGCAGAAGGGGAATGCTTTGGTGCTGTTGTTATTAGAAATAAAAGGCTCACTGAACTTACCTGGAATGACATTAAAATGGGTGCTACAAGGCATAAGCAAATAACTACCTGGAGCCTTCTATGCAGAGGCTCTCTTCTACATCTGAAAAATGACTCTGTTCAAGGCTCATCATAGACAGTGATACACTAGACCTGTCCGAGAAAGCAGGTAAGGTTATGAGTTCTACTGGAGTGGGGAAAAAAGGGATTTCTAATAGTGGGAGGGAAATGAGCATCAGGGTACTAAATTTTGAGCAGTATACCTAACTAGTGATTAAAATTGAGGCTCTTGCTGTACCACCATAGCTTCTTGCTTTGGAGCTTGGGGCTGAGGAGCACTGCAAGAATTGGAAGGTGTCAGTTCTATGTGTGGTTTTCACTGAGTGCAGCTGCTGCTGTAGGATACGTAGAGCACATAAGGCTTGATTTGACTGCTGACCTTCCCTGGAAGGGGGAGAACTTGGCTTACCCTAGCAGGAGCTTGCCTTTTGTGGACTAGAGGAAGGGGGTCTCCAAAACTGCTTGCTGGTGGTGGCATTAGAGTTGCACATCACCAATAATATGCAAAGCATGTCCAGGTCCTCTGAGTCACTCTGATTATATACCATGTTCTTGTGATTGGTTTTTCTGAATTTCTGCCTTTCTTTTCCCTCCTTGCTTCAGAGGAATCCCAGGAAGGTGAGAAGTTACTGGCAATCAGTGTCTTTTTCTGAACTTGATTAACTTTTTCTGCTGCCTTCTAAGAGCTACTCTTCCTAATAGCTGAATTCGTGTTTTAGGTGTTTTCCAAACTCTTTGAAGTCCTTAGACGCCGAACGATTCGCCATGCTCTTACATCAGTGCCGCGACAGCGACTCTCATCCAACAATAACAAGAAGAAAAACTAGCCAGTATTTTTAACTTTCTTTCTGTATCTGAAGTGTTCACACTTACACATATAGGACAATAAGCTGGACCGTCTGGGCCGGTCTGCATAAATGCTGTAACCATACCAGACTGATGCTGCATACGGGGTATGGAATTGCACATCCATCTTCTAGGAACTCTAAAGTGGTTTGAATTCAGTGAAATACTGCTGTATAGGAGGGATCTCACTTGTGTCCATAGCATGTGACTGATTTAACCTCATTACTGTAGCAGCAAAACTCATTTCTCTTTCAGTTCATGCCAGTTTGTGTCAGTCTTCAGCATTCTAAGTTTTTTCATTATTTCAAGTCTCATCTCTTTGTATGCTTTTGTATTTTATTTTCCTTGGTTACCTCATCATATTTTTTTGCGCATTTCTCATTCCACAGGTGTTGAAGCCCATGAGTGATAATTTGATGGAGGATCATATGAGGCAGTCTGTAAAAAACTCTATCAAAGCAGGCCTGACCGAGCAGGTGTCTCACCATGCCAGACTAAAGACAGACTGACAGTTCATCTCCTCTTCAACTCTGCCCTCTCATCCTAGATGTGCTTGCTGTACCATGAGAACTCAATAATAAAAAAAAAATACAAAAATAAACCAAAGTTTACAATCAACTGTAGAAGTAGTTTAGTGTGACTGGCTTCACAGATTGCTGCCACGACCGGGGAAGAGTAAATTTGTCAGTGCTCTGCTTCTAAGATAAACTGGTGCCATGGAGATGGCTGGGGGTGGGAGGGTGGGTGTCTGGTTTACGTATAGTCCTGGTGAATTGTGCATGTGTGCGTTTGGGGGTTGGGGGGTTGGGATCTTCCCCCAGTGTTTGTGTTGATGCAGTCAGTCTCTGGCTTACAGTGGGAATCTGTCCTCTGCAGGAGGTAATTTCAGGGAAGTGCAACAATCAGACCCACATAAGGTGTGCTCTCACCAAATGTACCCAGCTCTACACCATCCCCTTGCCACCTGTAACAAGTGTTTCTGTGTCTGGAGTGTATCAGGTTGGTGAAGCCATTAGGGCCATTACATTATAATATGTATCTTGCTTTATTGCCTTTTATACCAGTGTTACACAAATGCATGTATTGGTTGCGCATGCCGCCGACGGCAGAACTGACTTGTAGGGGAGGCAGTGGGTTGGAGCATATGGTGTCTTGCCTTGAACTCGCAGACCTGGTCCTGAGGGAGGTGCGTATCAGAACGGAGCTGTCTTTTTCTGCAGTTTAGCCTTCATGTATATAATATTGCCATTAATTCTACTGGGGGAGAAATTCCATCCAAAAATGTTGCCTACAGCTACCAAGCAATGAGTTAGGATTGTCTGTACAGTGTGTTTAGTTTTTATTTTTTAAGAAATCACAGATAGGGCATGTACATGAAATATAAATATATAAATAAAATTTTGTATCAAAGTTTTGTAGTTTATGGCAAAACCTGGTTCTGTGATAGCTAAGTGCAGTCCCTGTAAAGGAATGTTTGTGGCTCCTGTAAATGTGTGAATGCATCAATAATTTGAAGTTTTTTGATATATTTGTGATATTTACCTGCCTTGAGCACTGCAATCTCTCACCCCCTTGGGAAAATCAGTGGGAATGTTTGTTGTGAAACTTGTCTTCTGTTGCATTTTAAAGTTATTTCCTGTAATTTATTTTCAGTACATGATTAAAATCAGTTGTGTATATATGAAATGAAATTTGTGCTTATTTTTAAAAGATGTTTGAGTATGTATTCTACTACATAAACTATGTCAAATACTTATCCTGACAATTGTATGAACAAATTGTCTATTGTACTTCATAGCTTTCTATTGAAGCTGATGTTCCTCTCATGCTTGTCTCTGAAAGATGACATCTGTCTAGCTCATATCCCCTCCCTGTATAGGAAAACTCTCTGGTATTCTAAAGCATGCTTCTTGACTTGTGGAGCTGCTTGTCAGCCTTTGCCTTCCAACAACTGTATCATTCTGGATCTTAGTGCCAGCTCTGTTTTTCACTCTTGACTAAATCAGTTATCAACTAAGGCATTTTCAGATGTGTGGAGCGTAAAGGCAGCTAAATAATTAACTGCTGTAGTTTCAGCTGGAAATGACTGTGTGCAATAGCTGGGGTTTTTTGCATTCCTAAATGGTAACAATTTCCATCAGCATTTGAGCTTCATCAGTCTCCCCTCTGTTTGAGTGAGGGAAATCATCTGTCTAGGACTAAAGCAATTGCACTGTGACTTTTGTACCATAAAGAACTGCCGGGGAGTGGTGGTTACCTGCCCTCTGGATAGGAGGGCTCAGTTCCAGGTGAATGATGCTGAAGATGAGGTAGGAATGTTGCATTTTATGATATCTTCTCTCAAACTGTACAGATTAAATACTGTTACTTAAACAATCTGATGCTTTGGTGATGAATCTCTTTTTGTTAGTCAAACGACTGGAGTCATGTAGAGGGCTTAAGAGGGCCACACTTGCCTTTGCTTCTTGCATTCTCCAGGAAGGTATGAGTTGGATCTGAGGCTGTGCCATGCCCTGCAGTGATGGCGAGAGTGGAACTCTGTCCAGGATGTGGACAGTAAAGCTGGAAGGCTTTGTCCAGGCTCTGTCCTTCTAGTGGAGAACTGAAAATGGGGTGTGGTGGGAGAGTTCCTGAACACTGTGCCAAGAAGGTACAGAATTAATGCAAAAACCCTCCACCTTTGTGGGAGGGGTCAAAGGCACAAACACTGTGCCAAGAAGGTGCAGAATTAAGGCAAAACCCCTCCACCTTTGTGGGACGGAGAGATCAAAGGTAGGAAAAGTGAGGGGCCAAGGTTATTTTTGGGAGGATCTAGTATGGGAACAAATGATTAAGGGGTTAAAAGGGGCTGGTCATGTGGCGACAGGTTGCTGGTGAGTGTTCTTGTCTGGCCTGTGTTCTCCATTAACTCCTTTCTCACCCCTTTTGTGAGCAGGGACTCTGTTCTATGTGCAGGTGTGTCCCAAGTGCCAGCAACTGGAGTGGGACCTTGGGTCACAGGGGCTGTATGTGGAGTGCCAGCAGACTGGAGACTGGAGCTAGTGGAAAGCAAGTGCTAGCAGCTGCTGAGTGAGGCTGTTGTCTCAGCATACAACTTAGCCAGTGCGTAGGGCAAGGGGCCTGTGAGCTGGGTATTGAAGCAGCCCTAAGTCTGCGCTGGGTACATGTGTTTCTGCAGGAGGCAACTAGAGGGACCAGGAGGTCCAGGCTAACTGCTGGAGGGTCTGGGGCTTGACCGAGACCAGTTTGTGCATGTGCAAGTGTGCCTCCTTCTTGGAAGCAACTAGACACAAAAGAGGCTTCAAGGGCCAGTTTCAGGATAGGCTTGTAGCTGAACGCCAGTTACCGAGGGCACCCACAGTGGGTGTGTGCAAGGATGGGCTAAACCAGCAACTGGAGTGGGGCTGTGGGGCCTGTCCATGTGCTAGCTACTGCAGCAGACTGGTGGTCCAGAGGCCAGCCACTGGATGAACTTAGCCTCCTTACCCAGTTAATGGAGGGTGCTGCAGCTTGTGGGTGTGTGTTTATTTCCTGCTAACAGACCTTCATCCTCATCAGCCAGAGAGGGACAAGATGAGGGCAGTGGTGCCATTTGACCTGTATGGGTGGTGTGAGCATGTGTTGTTGAGTGTGTGCCTGCTGTGGCTGCTGGCTCAGCCTTGCTGCTGGTGGCATGTGGTGGCATGAAGCAGTATCAGCCTCACCTCGATTGGGCAACCCCTTACAACTAGCATCCTTAGTAAAATAAGATTAGCATTTTTCAACTCTTGCCTATGTACTGTTAAGGGGATTGTGTGCAGAGTGGGTACAAGGGAACTTCACTAGTGGAATACACAGGGGTATAAAGGAGATACTTTCTCTACCCAGGGCTACTTTGCAACCGACTTGGAAAGAAGCCCCGAGAGCTGTTCCAGTTCTGTGCAAACTGGTGCCATCCTAAGGCCTTGCTTCCCCCATCCTCCCTGAGCAAGCAGAAACCCATTTAACAGAAGCGTACAGTAAAACATGCTAGCTTATCCCCACACCAGCAGTATAGCTCTGGCCAACTATTGCCTCAGAAAGGACACAGCAGAGCTAGGTAAGAAAGCTACAGGGAAGGTGCTACAGCTGGCAAAGTATGGCATAATGCTGTAGGGAGACAGGTAAGGAGAGATAACTGGGAAGATCTAATGAGCTACAGCATCAGAAAGGGGCAAAAGCAACAAGTTACTTGCTCTTTCTGTTACTGCAGGTAATGCTGATGAGAGTAACTTGTTACCAACTGGAGAAATAGAAAGAGGTGCTCACCCTTCCAAGCCCATGTTCAAGTCCCTGGGAGGGGAAATACTCATCTGGAACAATGAGCGATATGATTTCTGGCTCCAGAAAGGCATAAACAACAGGAAATTTCTTTTCTGCCTATCTTGTAACTCAATTTTCTTAGAGTAGACTAGGGCCAGGCCACTGGTTTTTCCTGTAGATGGCTGATCCTTAGAGTCAAGTTACGGAACCTATAAAGTACATCAGATAGCATGGCACAGTGATAATGGAAAGGTGGAGAACAGGAAGCCCTGTATTTTATGAACCTAGATATGCTGAGTGTCCAATGGTTTTTTTGGTTGTGCTAGCGAAGTATGACAGTATCTCAAAACTTCCTGCCTGTTACTATCTTGGGTTAAAGTAATCAAGCACAAGATATNAAACATGGGTGGGAGTAAAGACATTATTTACACAAGTTCCCAAGTGCAGCTCAAGAACATATGACCAGCAATATAATAAAACGATGTGGGCCCAGAGCAGAATTATGGAGGCTACCAAACAGTACGAGTACAACTCTCTGGTAAACGCAGACCTTCAGATAAGATCAGCAACTGAAATGAGAGAAGACAAGAGAATGTAAGTATGCAGAGAATGTAAGTATGCACTAAGTGTGCTGAGAGCCACAGCCCAGCAGTACAGTGGACCTACTGCTGCTCCCAGGTTCTTTCCAAGGGGAAGCAAAGAGAGGTCAGCCTTGGGAACGAGGCATGCAGCAAAACAAAACATCTAGCATTTCTCTTTCAGGTGCAGCACACCAGTTCCCAACTGGAGGATGGCAGTAGCCTCACTGGGGCCGGACTGCACTCACCGTTCATGGGCATCTCGTCTATCTGGGTGGAGTAATACTGCTCGATGTCTCGCAGGATGCGGATGTCGTCGTTCTTCACAAAGTTGATTGCTACACCTTTTCGGCCGTATCTGCCTGACCGGCCAATTCTGTGGAGGCAGAAGGAAGGAGAGAATGGAGCCACCTTGGGGAAGGGTAATCCAGCAACACCCTCTATGCAAAGGCCCATCTTACCTGTGTATGTAGAGTTCTCTGTTGTTGGGTAAGTCGTAGTTAATGATCAGGGACACCTGAGGCACATCCAGACCTCTAGCCCAAACATCTGTTGAAATAAGGACTCGGCTGCAAAGAGAAGGGGACAGTTATGGCTACCCCACCTGGCTGAGGTGGGTGTAAGAGCTGAGAAGTCGTAGTCTCCAGCACAGGGCATCCCCTGCTATTCTGTGCTCCTCCCTACCCACAGCACACTGGCAGCTTCCACACTTTTGCTGCAAGGAAAGCTGTCCCATTCAGCATCACCAAACTTCAGTGAAGACAGATAGTACTAAGACAGCTTTCATCTTTCAGAAAGAATATGATGCTCCTAAGAGTTTAAAATACAGAAGACAGAGCCCAAATATTTTTCTTCCTTGACACATTTTAAATGCAGTAATTCCCAACCTTTTCAACAAAAACAGACTTAATTCTATAACTAGAAGTATGAGCATCCCTCATTGCAAACTGGCAATCTCCCAACCCTGCGACACCACAGGAAGATAGATGGGAATCAGAGCTCTTCCTGATTTAAGCCGAACAAGTCCTTCAGAGATGAGAGGTATTGGTGTTTCTGAGGCCTGTTACCTTCAGACGCTAGAAAAAATGCTGCCCTGAGATAGCAACACAGTTTAAGGCCCTTACCTTGCACCAGATCTGAACTCTTTCATGATGGACTCTCTCTCCTTTTGTGGCATGTCCCCATGCATAGATGAAACTGTGAAGTTGGCTTCTCTCATCTTCTCTGTGAGCCAGTCTACCTGTGCATACAGCCAAGCAGCCTGGGTTAGCTCTTTCCTCAGGACAGCCACATGCACTAGTTGTGCTTGGAGAATGTTTGCAGAGGCACATGCTGGTAAGGACTGAGAGACACTTTAACAAGCATTCTGGAGCTAAAGGAAGTAAATAATCCTTACAAAGCATCGGCTATATGATACAGGGCTCTATGAGCCCTGAAAGGAAAGGAATTAAGGGCATTTTTTCAGAATGTGTGGTTTTGTTTCAGGGATTATAAGTAATTAGAGTAAGAAGCACATTCTTACCTAATCAGCTCTACTTCTCTAAAAAGGCAATTCCTGCCAAGTCTATCGGGTCTGCCTACAACTAGCTGTTTAAGCTAGGCACATCCCAAAGACAAACGTTTAACCTCTGTTCTTACTAAATTATTCCCAGATGGGGAAACAACCACACCTCTTAACTGGCTTTGTCCCAGCATTCTCGAGTCACCCTCAGAAAGTAACACGCCCATCTGATGGCTGCTGTACCTTTCTCTTGGTGTTACAGAAGATGACAGCCTGGGTGATTGTGAGTGTGTCGTAGAGATCGCACAAGGTGTCAAACTTCCATTCTTCCCTCTCCACAGCCACGAAAAACTGCTTGATTCCTTCAAGGGTCAACTCATCACTGCAGGGAAGAAGAATAGCTATACCACACTACAAGTAGGTGAACGTATACAATGCAGTTAGAAGGGCTGGGTGTGCTTCAGTGGAGATCATGCCTCTACCCCATGTGCTGTAGGTTGCTGGGTCTATATGCAAGTCCAAGTTGTTCTAGAAAGTCCCTGGAGAAGTCTGCTCTAGGAAGGGCCTTGAACGTGACCCATGCAATAAAGACTAGAATGGGGGCACCCCCTCTGCATTAGACAGCCAGCTTCAAAGGGAAACATTTCTGTTCTCATTTTTACATTCAAGCTTCTTGACAAGGGAGACTCAGGAAAGGAAAATGGGCAGTGTAAGAGATCAGGCAAGAGGGAGGCTCCTCCTGTCAGGCTGCCTACACTTACTTCTCCTGACTCGGACTGAGTTCCAGTGTATGAGGACCTGTGACATCACTGGACATAAGCTACAGCTCCAAGGGCATTCAGCATCAGTCAGCTAAAGGCTTTTCTGGCTTGCTATATAATACCAAATTAATGGCAGACCTACAACAATCCTGTGGAGGATTCACACAGGAATTGGGTGTGAAAGGTGGATTTCCAGAAGGGACTGCTATACATGGGGAGGATGACGGGGCAGGGGGCAGTCAGACTGAGCAGCAGCAAACAGAACTGGACAAGGACAAAGTCAGAGAGATGAGCCAGCCTCTGCTGGAAAATGGGACAGGAGGATGTCTGCAAACACCTAAGCAAACTGCAATGGCGAGAAGGAATGTGAGAGAGACTCTGCATGTTTAAATAGGTTAATACTGTGAACTGCCCAGGGCTGGACCAACTCAAAGAGCTCCTGTTCTTTCCAAGGAAACTCGCTCACCGTTTCACCAAGATGCGAATGGGGTCTGTCATGAATTTGTTGGTCATCTCCAGGATTTCATGAGGCAAAGTGGCACTGATCAGAACCACCTGTGTAGCTGGAGGCAAGTATCTGTACACATCATAAATCTGCTCCTTAAAACCTGAAAAGCAAATCAAGTAGCACAGAATAGTTAGCACATTTTTCTCCCAAATATCCTGCTCTTTCACAATTTGATCTGGAATTCAGTATTTGGCCTACACTATGAGATTAACATTGAGTGAATCAGTAACTCAAAGCCAGTATCACACATTGCTCATCTCTTCCTCATTTTCCCAAACCTACTACACTGTGGCTGTGGTACAAAGTAAAGTATGAAAGGCAGTGCTCAAGAATTTATAACTATTGAAAAGGACACTACAACTAAATCAGGCAAGGCATATTAAGCATCTTAACCTGTTACAGCCTATAACCCAACTATAATAATCTAACTTTGGCAAAACCCAATTGTTTTTAGAAGTGTGACTGCCTGCTTCAGCACCCTGGAATCTCAAAGAGGTGGAGAAAGGAAGTAAAAGGGAGACAAATATTTTACCTTTATTGAGCATTTCATCTGCTTCATCCAAAACCAGCATTTTGATGGCACGAGTCCTTAAACTTCGACGACGAATCATATCTGTAATATTTCACTTTGTAAGATGAAAAGGCTCTGAAAGCAAGTGAGCCTACACTGCTCCAGGTGCTGTCAGGGCATTTTGCTGGAGGAGGGACAGGCACTTCCCCTGTTGCCAACAGAGACTAGTGTTTGGTGACAGAAGGCACATCCAAGGGCCACAGTGTGCCAGCTGCACCCTGCAACCTAGGGGGATGTCTCTGCAGCCTGGCTAAGGGAGCGCTGACTGCAGGGAAGCTCTGAAGCCCGAGCCTGGAGTGCTACTTGTTAACTGTACAGGACAGGTGACCCAGTCTCCCACAGTAACTGCAGCTGGATGTGAGAAATGCAAAATGCTGCATCAACTTTTAATCAACAGACTGGGCAAATCCACATCCTGTTTGAAAGAGCACTCACCTTTGTGTAATCCCTTAATACTGTGATAAAAAAGTATTTGCTATTAGTGTGCTGGTCAAAGCCACCCCAGTTTGGCAGCAGCTCTTTTTTTTTTTTTCTTGTGGAGAGTAGCTCTATGTTCTCCCAGTGACAGGTGCTTGTGTAAAAGTGCTGCCTGTTTCTCGGAGATCCAGAAGATGTGAGCTTGAAGGCTAACACTATCACTGTGGTAACCACCATGAACAGTAAACATAAAAAATCTTCATGCCATGAAACTAGAAATTACCAGCTGCACGTGCACCCGATTTAACAAAGAGTGATGGCCAGCACACAAAAAATGTGGACCTAACTTTGACATTCAAGTAGACCCACCTCCTATCTTCTCCAAGATTCTTCCTGGGATAGTAATATTTTCTCCTTAAAAAATACTTTTCCTTCCCATACCACCATATAAACACTTCAACAATGAAAAGCAAAATATAAACAGAGAAAATCCAAATACTGTCTCCACTGATTTCTCTCTAGTTTTTTCCAAATATTACTACAGCAAGTTTTTACCTTGTTATACTTTAACGTTACACTAGTGGTGTCACGATAAATATAATTTTCATGCCATTTCAAAACCAAGTGCACAAAAGTTGCAGGAGCTTCCCATGGCTCAACTCAAGTCTGAAGCTGGTGGTGATACAGCCCCCCACATCTCCTTACCAAACACACGGCCTGGAGTGCCAGCAACAACATGCTGCCCATAATCCAGTTTTCGGATATCTTCACCCACGTTGGTCCCTCCGATGCAGGCGTGACACTGGACATTCATGTAGTCTCCCAGAGCAAGAAGACCCTGTGTTGATACAAAGGAATAGCTTAATTAACTGAGCTCTCGTAACATTTGCATTTGTGAAGAGATGCAGGTCTGCACAGCCATATGGTGTTTTTTTTTAAAGGGATGCAAGCACAAGCAGTTAGAGGGATTTTTTTTTTTTTTTTTATGTTTGTTACCCAAACCTCCTCAACAGCAGGCTTTCAAACACTGGGAACTCAGTTCCCCAGGGATCACAACTGCTTTAAAAGTGCTGTCCTTAAAAATTCACTTAGGACTCTGTAAAACCTTAGACTGCTAACCAACGAGGTCATGTAACCAAGAACAGATACAATGCAGATGAACGAAACAACCCTTTATCAGAATTTCTTATTCCTTTCACGACCAGAAAGAAAAAGCAGAAGCTGTGCTTTGAGCTCTGCTGAGGAACACCTGAGAATCAGCCCCAGGTCTACCGAGTGCTTTTCAGATAGCGATTCAAATGCTCCTACCTTCTGAATCTGTACAGCCAGCTCCCGAGTTGGTGCCAAGATCAGTGCCTGGGTCTCGCGAACCTGATTAAAACAGGTGGTCACATGGAAGTTAATCACAGGGCAGATAGATATCCAAGCATAACAGAGATTATAGATCCCACAGTGTTCTGAAATGTCACACTGGAAGGATTAATCGTAGAATTTTGTGCTAAAACCTAGTGTTTGCAAGGGTCAGTGCACCCAGAAAGCTGCTCTCGCACAGAGCATTTACACAGTAACAGCCTCTTAATTAATTTGCTTTTGACAAGACAGCACAGAAGCAGTTCTTTGATAGCTCATTTTTCATTCCAACCTAATTTCTGAAAACAATTATAAAAGTGTGTACTCTCCTTGTAAAAGCATAGAAACAAATTTAAAGCACTTCAATCCTGTATGTTCAGTTCAAATAAAAACTTGCGTTGCACAAGGATTCCAAGATAATGTTTTGAAGTGTCATTTGAAAAATATTATGAGGACTTTACAGACATGAAGCAAAAACCTGACCTTTTCATTTAGAACAAGCAACATTTATTTCTATGTCCCCAGGCAGTGACAGGTGAATAACAATCTAAGCTTTATGTAAGAGGGTACTGGCCCACAGAAAATCATCATTTTATTCAACAGCGTCTACACGTTCAAGTTACATTTAAAGAACGATTGGGTGGAAATGATACCCCTGACTAGAACAAAAACAAACATGTGTCAGTCAAAAATCCAGGTTTGATTCTGCGCAACATGCGCCAGCTGTTCAGACAGGTTGCTGATGCCGTTAGGACAGTTTGAGGATAATTCTGCCTGCCGAGAGATTAATTTAGCCCTCTAATATATGAAAAAGGACAGCTGTTAAAGCCAACTTTATAATTACAAGACTTTATCTGAACTTATTTTGCCAGGGTGGGTTTAATAGTTAAATTGTCACTCTGGTGAAATCTTCAGTCAGAAATCTGTCTGAGGTTCACTGCCCATAATTAAAAGATTTCAATGTAAAGCTTCACTTATTCACTTTAAAAACAAACACTTTTATGATGAAGACTCTACCAATTTAGTAATAAATAATTTTTAGCATGTGCTATGAAATTACCTGTATATCCAGGCACTGCAGAACAGAGATGGAGAATGTTGCTGTCTTCCCTGTTCCTGACTGTGACCTGAGAAATGGATGTTTGGTGAACACTCTGGATGTCTGGACAAACAATATAGGCAATTTCAGTATATTCCACCCCTCTGCTCTTTGTCACTCCTTCATTGCAAAGGAGTCAATATTGCCAACAGCGTATTTGACAAAGTTTTGTTACGATCACAGTGTGATCTGCAGACAGGCAGCTTTGAAAACGGCAATATCAGGCATAGAGCACTCCTTTGCAGGGTCTCCAGCTCAGGCATGTTTACGCCTTATCAGACCAGCATTTTAACTTCCTGCAATTTGTCACAGGTAATTTTTTTTTCCTTTAAAGTAAATGTTAGATAAGCCAATACAATTTGGAAGGCTAGCAATTCCCACTAGTGACCTAGAAAGGATTTTTTTCCAGTGGGATGCATATCCTTCTTTGTCTTTAGAAACAATAGATTTTCCCTTTCTTACTTTTTCCCTTGATTGAGACTGCAGTTGTCCCTATGCTTTTCTGGCTTTGCTAGAAAACATTCCCAAGAGCCTCAGAGCCCTGTTCACTGTTAACATAAGATATCTTGGTAAATCTTTATTACAGTGACATACCTGAAGGCTAATAAATGTTGACATTAACAACTGCTAGGATCATAGTGTATGTGCAAGTTAACCAATTTCACCCCGTGATGTGACTTCCCTGATCCTGCCACGCAGCGGCCCACGACCACGGGTGACATAGTTCCCTTGCAGCTTAAAGGCAGCGAGTGTGACACCCCCACCTCCAGGGCCCGCAACTCCCTCACGGCCCAGCCCTCCCTCCCGCGGGCAGGCCACGCCTTCGCCCCCTGTCCGGCAGCCCCACTTACTGGGCGATCACGTCTCTCCCCTTGATGATCTGCTTGATGGCTCGCTGCTGGATGGCCGAGGGCTTCTCAAAACCTGCGGAGACCGCCGTTACCGTCAGCGGCGGCTGGGCAGCCGCGGAACCGCGCAGGCGCGCCGCCCCACATCCGGGCACCGACGACGACC
>VYZV01030410.1:35282-56730 GCA_013401275.1 Pandion haliaetus | reverse complement strand
GATGCTGTCTACCCCCATCCCCGATTCCCCTGCGCCGCCGGGGGGAGGAGGTAGAAAGCACCGGTAGTGAACTGAGCCGGGAAGGCGGGAGGGGTGGGGGGAGGTTGTTCTGATGTTTGGTTTCCCTTCCTAATACCCTTGTGTTTTGTTTCTGTTTTGATTTGTAGTAAATTAAATGGATTTTGTTTCTTCCCCGAGTTGAGCCTGTCTTTTGCCCGTGACCGTAAGTGGGGAGTGATCCCTCCCAGTCCTTGTCTCGACCCACAAGCCTGCCTTTGTATTTTCTCCTCATTCCAACGTGGCCAGGCGAGGGGGTGGGGGGTGAGTGAGCGGCTTCGTGGTGCTTTGTTACCGACTGAGCTGACCTGAAACCACGACAGACGCTTATGCTTTAACTCCAGGTACTAGAGAGAGCTCTTAAAAAAAAAACAGGGAGAGCTATGTTTTAACATTAACAATTGAATGCTGGCCTAAAAGCTTTAAAGAAATTCATAGCATTGAAATCATACCTAGAGACTTAAATAACCTGAGTATACCTAGGATGGATTTTAAAACTGTATGCCCACCTTCAGAGAGGGATTTTCCTTAGGATGACACATAAGTCAGAAGCTACGCTGCAGGCTGGAGAGTTAAGTTTCAGAAGCTGGAGGACACAGTTTTTGGGCTTCTCCTAGCAGTCCCATTTAAAGTTACCCCTTTTCTCTGTCACTTAGCCATCACTACAGCCAGTTCTTTACAATATGAGGTATTGGCAGAGGGAAGGAGTGAAGGGATTGTCTGGAGCTCCTCTTACTAATGCTGCACTCTAAAGGAGTGTGTTAGTTCCCTCACCTCTTGTCAGCTCTGGCTATGGCTACTGATATCTCATTAGGTCCATAACAGGTCCAGACTGACATATAAATACAGTTTTTGACCACACACCCCTATAATATGTTTTGTTTCCTTCAATGAGTTTGTAATAAGAATCTAGGCTAATGTTATATGCCACATGCAGTCTGCTACGAACCTTTTGCATACTAAATATTTGACAGTAATATTTTGGTCTTGGCATCGGCACCAAACTTTTCCTATTAATCTTGGTTTCAGAGGAGCAGGCTCCTGCTGGGTGACGAAGTGGGGACAGCAACAGGAAATTTTGGGAGTTTTTTTTCTTCTGAATAGCCTAGTAATCTCTGAAAAGCCTAGTAATCAAGCCTTCATCAGAAGTGCTTACATAAAAGCCAGCATTGGTCTGGAAATGCAAAGTGCAGTTCAGTTATAGCTAAGGGCCAAAGTAACCAGGCAAGCTCACATTTACATCACTACATTGCACCAAAAGCACAGCTGCATCAAATTACTGTCTTCAAAACAGGAAGGACTGGAAGCTTGATTACAAGTGCTACAGAGAGGACGAAACACAATCTCATCTGTACATTGTGTATGAGAGCTCTTTTTCCCCTTGGAGAAATGATTAGTAGAAGGAACTAGTCTATATAAGAGAGGTCCTAGTCTTCTGCAAACCAGTCTGGCTGTTTGTCAATATGAATGTGCAAAACATACTGTTTTTCAGAAAATAGTGAACTGAAGACAAAACAGTTCTATTTTTGTCCATGAAGGTTGAAGTGTGTCACTCAGCTTTCAGATAACAAATGCTAATAACCTATAGACAGTGCCTAAGGATTTTGTCCCTGCAGCATTGGACCTGCCTGAGAGGATTCCTGTATTTGCATGTTGATGCAATAACTTTAATTGGTCCTTGTGCAGTTGGATGTCCTGGCCTGTAGGACAGCAGGTTCAGGGCCTTTGTATTTTTCTTTTCTAATAAATTAAACCTCTACCTGAGCCCTCGCATACAATTAATTTTCCATTTTAAGAGTGTACCCCAAAGGACTTTTGAAAGTACTGAGCCAATTATTACTTAGCTATGTTAGCTTAAATGCAAAATATTACAGTGGTGTGACCAAGCTGAATTTGGCAAGTTGAATCTGACTTCATTTTCATTAGCCATTGTTTATTTAGGTTATTATTATATTTTTGTCAGACTTCTGAGTAGTTACCTAAGATTTCATTGTTTGTGCAGCATCCGGGCTTGAATAAGTACGGAAGGCTAAAAATGAATTTTGGAAAATAAAAAACATAGAAACACATTAAAACGGACAGTCTCAGAAACACTTTTTCCTTTGTATGCTTACCAGGTATCCAACCATTTCAAATATCTATGTTTGATTTCTTTCTTTTTTTCCTTCCTTCCTTCTTCCTTCTTTCTTTCTTTCTTTCTTTTATTTCTTTATTTCTTGTCTTCCTTTCTCTAACACTGAGCAATCAGTTTGGACCACACAGCTTCCTTTGCCCTATGGGAGCTGTGTGACTTGAATAACCACTTGCATCTTTCTACTGAATCTATTTAAGTCTGCTGATTTTCTCCCTGGGTTGTAGCCTTGCATCCCTCGTGACTTTGTGAAGATACTATACCGGTAGGAATCATCATCTGCTGCTGGTATACCTGTGCTTGCTAGTTAACTGTTTTACAAGATTAAGCGGGATATACCAAGGACATGAGATTAGCTGCAACCTATGGAGCTTTGCCACCTTTCAGAGCCACCACTGTAAAGCCTGCCAGAGAAGGATGCAACATCAGTTAACAGAGAGGCTCCAGCTAGATCATGACTAAACACAAAAGCTAAGACTAAGCCAGCTCACATATCACCAGTTTTGTAATTGGAATGGGGACATAAGCAAAGTGCCTACGCACCATGACTAGTGTCTCATTTCACCCAGCATTGATCTTAAAGGCTGTGATATTTGCTCTTATATGATTGCCTACATACAGAAAATGAATATTTAAATTAACTGACTCTTTAACACTTGAAGGTGCATGTATTTTGCTAGCATTCAACCCCCTCTCTCTCTCTCCTTTTTTTTTTTTAATCCAGTGCCTTTTGCTAGGTCCTGATAATATTTCTCCTACAAAGATGCAGAATTTGCCAAGGCAAAAGAGTTTATTGCTGTGAATTGGCTGTACTCAGCAAAGGTCTGCACAGTACACTACTGAACTTCATGTACTATAAGACTTTTAGAGTGGAAATTTACTGCGGTGTCTCACCTTGAGGAGAGAACCAAAACAAACTTACTAGAACAGTAATTTAAAAACTGAACTTTAAAGGGAGGGGAGAGAAATAAACCACCTACCACTCCTTCTCCTAAATGGTCAGGACCATGTGAAAATCAATAGGCTGACCTCTTTCTTCCTTTTTTCCTTAACACTGTAAAAAGTCCAGCTGTAACTTTGTGCAACTGCTTTTAACCAGAAACTGTTGCAGGGAGAGCGAGCACATATGTGATGTGATGGTGTCCGTGGCCAGATCCCATGCCAGAGGACAGAGGGCTGCCTGGACCGCACAGCTGCAGTCAGTGCAGGATTTCTAAGGCCACCAGCTCTGATCCGCTCTCTCAGCATGCCTATCCGCTTGCACGCTCTGTGCTTACCTGAAACCTGGGCACACGTAGCCGGAGCTCCCTCGCTGGCTCCGCAGAGCAACTCTGAGTGAGGGAAACGTCATCTGGGAGGTGGAATTTCCTGACTGCTGCACAGCCTTGCTTTATACATAAGTTTTAACGTAATGCTGAATAAATAAAATTTCCTAAAGCCTTCATTTTCTGATCTCTTCTTTAAAAATTGTATATATAAGAAATCCAAGATAGCCAAGAAATGCAGCTCCAAGTTTTGGAGCTCCTCTGTATTACAATGAGTACCAGTAGTCTGTCCAAAAAAACATAATGTGGAGCTGCAAGCTTTACAAAGCCTGGAGGTCTTGTCAAAGAACAGATCACAACTGGCCCAGCTACAAAGTTAAAGGAAATGTGCTCACTTGACAAGAGATGTTGATATGGGGGGTAAGAAGCAGAGGCTCAGGGTTTAGGTAAGGAAACTGCAGAGCCCAGGAGCAGCCTGGCCAACTGAGAAGACTTAGAATTAGCTTGCCAGCTGGGAGAAGGACTGTACTGCATTGGCATGCCCCTGGGTGGAAAAAGAGGTTTTCCTGAGCTTGGATGATTTTGAACAGGGTTATTCATTCATGGCTGAGTGTGTACGACCAGACCAGTAGATTTGCCAGCAACTTCTTTTAAATCAATTTTCTTAATACATAATTCACTAACATTGAAACTCTCCTCAAGAATGTAGCAATAGTGATGCAAGTCATCAGGAGACGTGTGCCAGGTTTGGGATAGTATTTCTGGATGAAATTTTAGGAAGTGAGACTCCTGAATATGATTAACCACTGTAAAGAGCATTTCCTGACATACATAAGAACAAGATTGCTGAATCCAAAGGGAAATTTGAAGTTGTGCTCCTGTGTCCCTGAAAATACTTTACTCCTTGGAATATTTGCCAGTCTGGGAACTCTTCCTTTGAGGAAAAAATGTGAAGAACTGTTTTTTTGGTCCAGTCTAAAATAGGGTATTTAAAAAAAAAAAAAATTTGGGATGGTTGGGGAGTTATTTTTCTACTCAGTTCTGCTGTATGTAGATATCACTGATACCCTCCCAGTACATCCTATGGAGGCTGCAGGTGAAAAGCATCCTTCTACCAGTCTTATTAAATAGACAGAAGCAATTTTTGAGACTTTATAGTTTAGAAAATGCACAAGGGCTGTTTCCATATTCTGCTCTTCCACCTAGAAGTCATTGAAGTCTAAAGCAGTATATCTGGGCAGAGCACTGTGGCTCAGTCTTGATATGCTCTGACCTCTACACAAAGCTGGCAGAAGTACTTCATGAATCACTCTGTAGCTTGTATAGTACCCAAGTGCTTTGTTTTTCATTGAAAGGCTGATACAAACTCTTTTGATCAAATAAACACTTGTGCAAGAAGGAAACCAGAAAGCTGCTTTTAAGAGTAAAATGACAGACTTATAAAGATTTCTACTGGAATGTATGTTACTGTTACTCTGTGTATTATTTTTTTAAAAGGAAATGTAAAATAAAATTTTCCACATATTTTTAGCTGGTCCCATCAATTAATGTCCAAATGTAAGATGAAGGTGTTAACAGCCACAAAACAGACAAGATGTTCGCAGCTTCGGGAAGCTGATGTGCGCTATGGTACCTTCATAAGAACAATAACAAAGATGTGGGTTTGGTTTTCTTAAACACTTTTATTCAGAAACAGAAATGAGTGAACCTTTAAAAGAAAACCACTGAGCAGAATAGCAAACTAACTTTCCTCCCAGGGCAACAGAAAAATGGCTACTTTAGCAAGAAGCAAACATAAACCACTTATTGTGTTCATTCATGTCTATATATTGTTTCTGAATGCCAAAAATTACTTAAAAACTGTTTCCTGAAGTAAAAAAAAAATAAAATCAGAAGCATCATTCTCATTTCTGCTAAATGTAGCAGCTGCTGGCATGCTATTGGCACTTCTATAAATTTATGTTGAGTTCCATTGATAGCACTAAGGAAAAGGATGTATTTTCAAATAGTAAGGGAGGAAATGTTAGTGCTACTGTTGTTTATGAGTTGCACAGACAGTGGTTAGTGGTAGTGTGTGTGCTGCCTTGGCATATTATTGCCACTGGGAGGCTGTGGTATAGCTTTGTGTTGGGAGAAGGATTACCCCAAACCATAATGGATCCCTGGTGGAAAGTTGGACATTGTGTAAGGAATGAGAATCTGGCTCCAAATATGTAACAGAGAGAGCTTAGATCATAAACAGCATATAACCAATGCAAACATTAGAAGTGCAAGAATCTAAAAAAAAAGATGATTCAGTTTGTATAAGCTAAGCTCAATAATAACAGTAATAAAACAATGTTCTTTATTAGAACATCTTTTACACTGGTTATACAAAGGATTTACTTGTTTGTTCTCTGGTTCTTTCCCCTGGATATTTGGCTTCCTTAGGTTAACTCTTTAGGACAGGGGTTATGGGGTTTACTGCCCCAGAATCTGGATTGCCTCGAGGTAAAGGAAGGGGCGCGCTGAAACTTCCCCATCAGAGCTGGGAGGATTGTTAATATTCTTCACTTCCTATTGGTACTGCTTCTGCCTTCAAAACAAAGGATCCTCTAAGTCATGCCTTTGGATACGGCAGCAAAAAGAGAGGGAGAAATAAAAGTGTTGTTTTGCAAAGGAGCTCTGGAGCTGGGAGCATTGCTGTGCTGTTGTGTTCCCTGGGGAGCCGCTGCGGAGCTGTGATTCCGTGCAACCACCAGCCTCCACCGCTGTGCAAGGACTGCTCACTTCCAAACCATTAGGAACTGCTTTTTCGTCAGTTTATTTCCTTAGCAAATTAAATTGTAATTGTGGTTTACAGATGGATGGCATCACTTATGTTTGTCTGCTTACATTCATTACTATCTGTTGGTTCAGCAGGCGGGAAAGCTGCCTTCTTGCTGTGGCCTAGATGCTTATTCTGGCCCAGGTGAGACCTCTGTGATAGGGACTGGGTAGCCAAATGCATCTGAACCCACTCATCAGGGAGAAGCTTGCAGCAACAGGGAATGTCCCTGTCCTTGTACCTGCCTGCATCACAAGGGGAGATTCCTGAGAAGAGAAGGGAGCACTGCAGAGATGACAGAGAGATCCCATTCTTATGGACAGGAAGGGACTGGGTAGTTTATTGCGACTTTGGAAACTACTGGAAACTGAAGGATGGAGTAAAGACTGGAGAGAAGGAGCTCTCGTCCAGGTAGCCAGAGAGGACACTTATTTTTGAGTCTTGTAAATTCTTTTGCTTCACGCAGATGAATTTCCCATGTTTCAAGGGTTGTTTGTGGTCTCATAAAACCTATCTGTAGTAACCGGATGTCCTTTTGGGTGCTTTCCTGAGGACAAACCTTCTGGCAAGTCCAGCTGGAGCACCCACCACAGCATCACTAACACAGGGACCACTTCCAGCAGGTCAGCTCACTAGAGCAAGGCATCATCTGTTAGCCAGATGTAGGACCCGCAGTGGAAGAGTATGCTATTATTTTTTTTAGCATCAACAAGCCTACTCTGAAGTCCCTTTAAACGTAGGTGTAGACCACATCTGAGTAGATTAACACACAACCACAAGGTCAGATGATTGTAAGAATCTGCTGTTCATCTGGAGAAAGCTCATGGGGAAAAGATCTGAGGGAAGGGAGCTTTTAGATGTGAGCTGATATTTTTCTTACTTGATAGAACTGTGCCTAGAAAAAGTGGAAAGTAACTACTAGAAACAGGAAGATCTGGTGAGGAAGGAAGTCACCTGGCCCTTGGAAGAGATAGCTGTTGGTTTATGTATTGTGTTTTATTTTGGACTTTGTTCATTCAACTGCTATGTAGTGTTCAGATGAGAGACCTTGAAAGGATTCGAGCAGTGATGTTTAACTTTTCCAGGGAGATTTAGAGAAGCCAGCAATCTGCAGACCGTTCCTGCAGTAGTGGGAGCTGTGCTACCCTTCAGAAACCTAATTTATGCCCACAAAGAACTGAAAACTGTGACTTGTAGGGATCAATAGAAAATAAGGTCATAACTGAACGAAGTTTTCAAAAGTTTCCAGTTCTTACTTGCTCAAACCTCTCTCTTGCCTGAGGCCAACTCCATCAGCATTTTCTCCGGACGGTGAAGCTGTAAGCAGCATACTGTAAGACAGTTCTGCTGTGATTAGATGTAAGGAAATACAGGGCTGTCGGTTGTCAAGGCACTGCTGGTATTTTAATTTGAAGTGCCACTCAGTCTTCTTGAGTTGCTTTGCATTGATATTGAATAAAATAGGAGAGGACGGAGTTTTGAGAACAGAGAGGAATCACTTAGGGGGCTGGAAGAGGGGAGCTCTTGGAAGGAGGCACTGGATTTACAGGACCCAGCCTGGCCTCGCTACCCGGAGAAGCTTTGTCCATGTGCAATGTCCCTTCACCATCACCTCCCTAAAACTCTCCTTGTTGCACCAAAGCAATTGTCTGTGCAAGGGCTGGCACAGTTTGATTCCCAGTGAATCACATAAAAGCTGATTTAATGAAGTGTCCCTTGATCTTATGTGTATTACTGAGGCAGGGTTTTTTTCCTACTTGCCTGGGGCTTCCTGAAAAGGCTCAACTGCTTTTTGACCTCAGTTCTTTTCTAGCTTTTTGTCCTAGTATTGGTTCCTAATGAACCTGTGACATTTATACCCATATCGTTCCACCCTCCCACACCTAACTCCCTCTCTTTCCTGAGGTGAAATTTTATCATTTTCTTTCCTAGGTAAAAGAGAAAAAAAAAATACTGAAAGACTTAATGCTTCCCAGAGCTAGAAGGTTCTTTTAATTCTTTCTGTTATGACAATATGACAGATTCTTGCACTTCCCTTGTTCCCGGTGGAAATACCAGGCTCTGAGGAGACAGAAAGAAGGGTATAAAGACGGAAGGCATTTGCTCTTCGCAATGATTTTTCTAATGAGAGTTTTTAGTGGTGACATTAACAAACTGTTCTCTTGAAGAATTTCCTGGGGGCTTCAGTGTCACTACATGCAGCATGAGCTAGGTGATGAGCTCTCACTGCCACCCCAGTAACTGCAGAAACAGCATCCTCAGCAGGAGCGGGTCTGCACTTGCATTTTTGGCAGAATGATGGTGAATGCCGAGTGAAGTGAGCACCACAGCAGATTTCTAGGTGTTTGTTTCTAAGAGTTTACATCTTTTACTTGCTATTTTTGGTGCAGGGAACATTAGAAAAGAAGGCAAAAAAAAAGAACAGCCTTGTACTGAGGGATTTAAACGTTTTTGCAAAGCTTAATTAAACTTCTAAATCTGCACTCTAGACAGCTAAGCATTGCAATAGGTAAGATGAAGCATAGAGAAGTCAAGGGACTAATCCAAGGTCAGTGACAGTGTCAGGAGTAGCCCCTAGGGGGTTCACTCTGCTCCTCTGCTGGTGGTAAATCTCATACATTCATTCCAGTCTGGCCAGCAGATTCCCCCCAGTCTGAGACCAGTGGGAGTGGGGAACTTACTTTGAATCCAAGCCATCTTTGTCTGGCCAGCAGACAGTCTTTAGCTCCTGATGATAATTGCTTTATGTATTTAATTATCTTATCATAATTCTTTGTTATCACAACTACTACGATAGTGCTGATTTGGTTGAGAAGAGACAAGGACAAGCAAGAAAACTTAATGCAGAAAAAGAATATCCAGATGTGGAAGTGGGCCAACAGGGTGTCAATCTATCTGAAACCTCTTTCTGGGAGCCACATCAGGAAAACAAATGTCTAAATAAAAAAATACCAGATTCAGATACTTGGAAAAACTGTTTGTAGAAACCAAGCACCCAGTGAGTTTGTCAGAAATCCTCTCACAATAGACTGTTTTCAGTCTGTTAGCAAAATCAACATCTTATGCAGATGCATAGATCTGGTGCATATCCACCATAGGACGAAGCCCTCAAGCAGTGTCCCAGCTTGCCTAGGGGGCTGGGATATAGGCATCCACTGGAGTCCTGCAGGAAAAGGTACCGTGGTTACCCCTTGGCACTTGGATTTTGGGAGCCGCCTGTCACTTGAATTGTGGTATGCTTTTTTTGAAAGAGCTTCCAAGTTCTATTTTGCTTTCTACCCTGATCTTGGAAGTATCAGACCTTCACAGTCTGAGAAACCCATTTTCCATCTAGCTTTACTCGTGATGCTTATCATGAACCATAGTTTAACAAGTGATTAAAATTACACTACAGCAAGTATGTAAGTGTAATTCTGAATGATGCATGATTACTCTAAGCCAGAAGACATGTACAAATAATTGGCCTTTAAAGTTCATTAGTCAGTTTTATTACAAATAGTGCATTTGCATGATGTTTGTAAATTTATGCACCAGTGGGCATAAGTGATGACAGCATTCCACTGACTAGGCAAAGCAATTACAAAAAGCACATCCACTATTTGAAATGCCAACACAAAACACTTGTTTTAATAATTGGTCATAGTGGTTTAGTCCTGGGAGTGAGAGCTGCTAAACATTTTAGTTACAGCAAGTGGCATAGGAAGGCAAAGTGTCCCAACATGCTGAACAATTGCTTCAAAATTGTTTTCACTGTTAATTCACCTCCACTCAGCATGTCTGAATTAGAAGTAGAAACCTTTGAATTGGATGCTGTTAGAATTACCTTTTCCTTTGGATGCTGAAGAGCCTCTCTGTGACCGTCACAGAGGATTTAGCTATATAGTGCTGCTCTCTATATGTGAATCCAATAAGAACTGAAAGATAATTGGGGAGATTGTAGAGGTTATAGTGTCATTAGTACTGATCTGTTCCTCTCTGGGCTTCATGAGAAGATTAGTAGTGGAGATAAAGTGGAAAAGAGTTTGAAGAAGAACATGGATTAATCTGTTAGGTAGTAAGAGAAGCTAAACCCCACCTCCCAGCTTTTCCTAGCTATTACTGGCATTTTTAATCTATGCACATCTACTTTTGCACTTCTAGAAAGTGACCAGAAATGTCTTGGTCAATTAAAAATTAAATAAGAGATAAGTTCCACGTGTGATTACACTGAAGTGTTGTATGCCCACACTGCCTCCACATAAGGACTGCTGCAGTATGTTTCCCATTTCCAGGTTATCCATGATTCCCAGCTAAGAAGCCATATACTTTGGGACACCAGAACCGATATAAGTACTGTCAGCTTGAATCTGTTTCCCCATTGCTTGCTCATCTCAGCTCCAATGTGAGACAATTAACATACCATATGTTGTGCTCTTCATTAGCCAATACATTTGACAGTGCTTCTAAATGCTGTGCATGACATAGCTTTTTATGTGCTCACACACAGCTGCATTAATAAAATCTGAGGAGGCAGGTGTGTGTGCGCGCATATATACGGACATATGCAGGCATGCATGGCAGTTCAGTTATAGGAATGGTAAACACTCACAGCAGGAACAAACCAATGACAAGTGAAACATAAAAGGTTCAGTTGAGAGAAACTTATAAAGACTTGAAGGGTTCTTTGAAAGCAGATTATGTGCTCCTAGGATTTCCATTATTTCACTATAATGGAAAAAATTCTCACATTAAGTTAAAGATCTAGTAGCATTCTGCACTGTGTAGAGAATATCTCACATTATCAAACCAAATACAGCCCTTCCTGTTAATTTCCTTCATTGCTTATATTCATTAAAATTTGAACTTTAATACAGAAAACCTCCAACAACTGGAAAAATATGGGCTTCAAATGCAAATTCCTTAACTTGTAATAATAGCAGAAACCTGGGAACCACTAGTCAGTGCGAGATTTTGTTCCCTTCTTGCCATGTGCCCCACGGGCTTAATTGTCAGATAGACTGTAACAGGTAATAGTGGTGCAAGGCATAAGTGCCACCTCACTGCACTGCAAAGCACTCATCAAACCAAGTGGGAAAAGTGGTGTTGACCGCATGGCACCCAAAAAGCTTCCTCTGCCACTTGACCATCTTTAAGGTAGTTTCTTGTCCATTGGTGCCTTGATTAAAGAAGGCACTCTGCAGTGCATGCTGCACGCTGCAGTGGCTCTCCCAGTATCACGGGCACTTCCTTGTCCATGTCACCTTCAGAGTGGTGAAAGAACTAGCAGAAAGAACTTTCTGAGCAAACGTATTAGGAGTATTTGATGTCAGAGTTGCTTTTAGCTTGTCAAAGTGATCTAAACTGAGCTCATTCAAGGATGGATTAAGGATTGGATGTTTTCCCTTCAGAATAACCCTCGGGAAGTGATTTTTCAGTACAAAGGTGAACTTTTCAGTCTAAGTCTCCTTCCGATCTTCTCAAGTCTTCTTCCTAGTCAAACTACTGCTTAGTCACATGTGCTCCAAATGACAAATGGAGGCTTGGTACCCCGAATATAGAAGTGATGGAAATGTCCTGGGCTGAGTGATACAGTATTGATGGAACACAGTGTGGGCAGCTGCACTGTGTTGCCTGCAGTGCATTTTGGGTAAGAAGGGCTGATGAATTGATGGTTAAACCTGATGACCATTCAATTCCAATAGCAAAGTAAGTGGGGTATAGAAAATGAATACCATCTCTTTTACAAAAGGAAATGCTTTACTTGGGCATGAGCCATTACTGTTGTGGCTAAAGGATGACATTACATATTACTGTACATTTTGTGTTTTCACCACAAGGGAACAGATGAGTATCTGAACAGATACAAACACAGCTGAAAAATGCAGGTTCTCATTTCAGATGCTTTGAGTGTATTCACTGGGTAATCATTACAAGTAAGGATCTTCTGCCTTTTTTACCTTACAAGGCTTATCAGAAGCATAGACTTGTTTTAATTGCATGGAAGCTCTTATCATAGGAAAAAAAATGGTATAGATACAGTGAAACATTTCAAACTGATGTTGAAGTTATCATGTCTTAAATTATTAACAAAATTCCCCTTCCAAAGTTGCTATTGCTGTTTGTGTTTTTGTCTTGCTTTTACAGTAGGCTGCTCTCCTTGGTTAATTCTCTCATGTAGTAGGTGTTTTCTAATCTTAGCTTTTCAGTAGGGGAAAAAGTCTCTTTTCTGTTCTCCAGATGAAGGATTTTGTCTTATGAAAGTACAATGAGCATCATAAACTCATTTGTCGAATAGATAAATTTTTATCAGGGTAGAACTGAATTCCTGCAGTGTAGATGATTGGGTGTTCCTTGCTTTTCTTTCTTTCTTTCTTTTTTTTTTTTTTTAAGGAAAATGTTCTCTAAAAAGCATCTTCAAGGAAGACAGCAGCTATAGGAAGAAAAAGAGATTAAAGGGACACACTTTGGCTCTCCAAAGGCTAGACTGTATTGAGGACCATTTGTGAAGGCTGTATTTCATCATAGAAACCTTCTTTTATATGCACTGACCTGTTTAAGAAGGTTTTTCATGAAACATGTCATACACTGTGACTGTATACAGCTTACCAAATTTTGGTAGGATGTCTGGAAAGCAAAGCCGATATTTGTTAATAGAAATATGAACAATGAAGTAGCCCATTAAATCCTATTTTCTGAGAAATATTTTGTCCACTGGTTGTAGCATTCCTGATAGATTTGGATGCTGCATTTCAGCAGAAAAGCTTTTTCTCCTCATGCAGTCTGCAGCACACTTTATTTCCTGCCATGTAATAATGACACCCTAAAATACCTTGTTAATCTGAACAGATACTTATCGTTCTCAAGGAACCAGCTCTTTTCCATATAACTCCCTTAAAACAGTCAGTGCTAGCAAAGAGAAGAGCTTCATTTACTGCTATCATCCCAGTTTAAAGGAGCTTTTAATGTCTTCACAGTTGCCCTATGAAGACTGTCAGGAATTCTGAAAGCCGTAAGCTGCTTTCCCTTTACCTGTCAAAATGAAAACAAACGCACAAATCCTTTTTTAATGACTTTGCCAGCTCTTTCTTTTTAAAATAAAACACTGGTGTGTGCTACATTTCCAATTGCTTTAATCATAACTGTTGGACAGACGGTCAGTATGTGTCACTTGCCCTCCAGCCTTTTCAGAGCATCAGACTGTGTGTCAGTTCACTGTACCCTGGCCACGGCAGCTAGGGCAATTGATGGGACTGCCAGATCTAAAATAAAACAACCACCCTGCAACTTGGCTTTTGGAGAGAAAACCAAAGCAAAGGCAATTTGGTTTTCTCTTCCTTAAAGACTTTAATTTGAGGTGGGAGGCTGGGGAGAGGAGGTAGGGGTGGGAGGAGGAAGCAGGGAGCGGTATGTCCAAGCTCAGTGCCTGGACCTTACATTCATCCTGCAGCACGGAGGGCTCTCTCTTCTCACCAGATCCACCCTTGACCTTGCTACAGCCAAAGTCTTACAATATTTCAAGCTCACATCATACTACTTCATTCTAATGTTATGCTGATTCTTTTTTTTTGGTTGTAAATGGATTTTATTTATAGTGATTGAACACACACAAAAATTTCAGTATTGTTTCAGTTTTTTTTTTTAACTGCCCACGCTGCTGGTCAGAAAACCCTGTAGGAACAGAACAGGATCCACTGGGCCTGACTGCAGACTTTGGCAGCCTGATTATTAAGGGGCGAAGAAAAAGGTTTTTACAAACTTCAATAAACAGTTACTTTAGTTAATATTCTGAGTCTTTATTATTCACCCTATTGTGACTTACACTGATTTCAGGAAGGGTTGTATTATATCCAGACTGAAGGCAGGAGGTTATGTTTCTGCTGAACTCAACAAAAGGTTGATTGTGCACTTGTAGTACAGTTGCTTTGAATAGAATCTGGACCCATATGTTGAAACTGTTCTGGTCTCTAATTAAAGACTAGTATCTCTGCACTGCACACTGAGTTATTTTGAGGCAGTGAGAATGCCACAGCAGGGAGTGTACTTGGAGAGTTGGTACTGAAGGCCTTGTTACACCCTGCATTAAAGATATGTGAGTAACTGTGAAAGCTTCAACTTCACCTGAAACTGTTCCTTTTTAAGGACAAACCCCCCGCCCCCAACGTTTTCAGTAATTAAATCTTGCGTTGGGATGAATGGAACAGAGGAGGTTTCAAAGCCTATTTAACTCCTCTTTGAAAAAAAGCAAATAAAATGTAGGAACAGGGTAAGACTCTCAAGGAGATTTAGGTGCTGCTAACAGAAGAGCAGTTAATTGTATCCATGCTTTTGTCTAGATCAGCAGGAGTCATTGGTCCACATTTTCTGTTCTTCCAGAAAAATTGTTAGCTTTCCTGATTTCTCTATCCCTGTAGTCTTATGCACAGTCTTTCATGTGGGTCGTTTGTAAATAGAGCCAATGTCATGGCTTCTGTCTATTCATAGAACCAATAAAGATCTTCTAGTCTGACTTTCTGACTGTAACAGGCCACTTCATGCCATTAGGACTCTACGGGGCCTAATAAAGCAAGACTTCCTTAAGTACACCCTCCAGAATACATTTAGTTTGGATCTAAAACTATCATGTGAAAATTCATCTTGCCTAGCTCTAGTCACCAGAAGGGAGTCCAGTCAAAGCTGCAGTCAATGCACAGGGTGCAGAGAGTACTTCACCTCATGTACCTCTAAACTTGACAAAGTTTTCAGGACTACCCCATATGATCTCTGTATCAGATGGCTAATGCTACTTGAGCTAAATACCAAGGGATCAAATTGTTTGTTTCAACAGTGACAATCATTAAAAAAAGACTGCATTTAATTTTAAATTTTAATTAATCAGGATTAAACTAAGAATTTCTGGCTATAATCAAGTCTTTTGCTGAATAGATTCAAGAATATTTCTTCATTTAACTTTATAGGAGCAAAATACCACTTTTACAATCTGTACAGCCTTCTTTCAGTTTTCATTTTGAGAAACTAAGTAGACATCTTTACATAAGGCAAGTTGCTCGGCACTGGAAATAACTCTGGCTGTGCAGGTTAGGATGATGTGGAGTAGTAAGATGGCCCCCTGATCGACACTGCTTGCTATGTAGGTTCACAGAGTAGTGGTGGTGCGCACAAACCAGATTGCTCATGGAGAAATTAATGTGAAAGATCTGCTCCAGTTGCATATGAAATTTATTCTACTTCCTTATGGGGACATAAGGTTCAAACTGGTCCTTCAGACACCTTCAAATCACATAAATGTTAAGGATACTTTAGGAAATCTTCTTAAAACTAGTACTAAGTAAAACACAGGAAGGTTATTACAGAGGTAGGGGCATCAGCAAGAACTACCTTGACCTACCAACGCACTACCATTGTTCTGAATTACTCATCACTGTAGCCATTGCCTTTGTGACTCTCCTGTGTATCTTATTTAGCTTTCAGCATCTCTTTTAGTCCTAGAAAGCAAGGCCAAGTGAGATGTATGGAAGTGATATATAGACTTATTTCATACTCAAAACCAGGATCGGTTACACCTGTACAAATGTGCCAGTGGTTGTTTAATCATTGTTTTAGTTTGTATTTTTGGTGGGTTTTTTTTCAACTTGAACAGTGAGGAAGTTTCCACAATCTCATACAGATAAGAAGCAAGGACACCAGAATTGTGTTGTGCATTCCTGTACTTACCCTTCTAATTCTAGTTCTTTCTACTTCTTTCATACATTAGACAGTCCTATTAATTATACTTGTCACTGTATCGTACTAAGAACTTGTGTTGAATTTTTATCCACTGCCTCATGGGGCTTCACTTTGTTTATCCTAATCTGCAGGTAGAGCCTGCATAAAGGGTATTTTATCAGAAGGGACCGAAGTTACCCCAGAGTGCAGGTTCCTACATTTTCACTCTGCCCTTATTCCTGTTCTACACCTGATGTTGTGCCATCAATACACTTTTCCTGAAGCAAACGTTTTTACCAATCACCAGATGCTTGATAAAAAGGTTGAGTATTATGTGACAGAGGACCAGTTCATACAGTTTAACTTAAAGACACACAGTCAAGGAGTGTCTACTCATTACATTCTTTAAGTTTCTTATTTTTTGTTTTAGAAAGGTGCATTTCTTCTGAAAGATCACTTATTTGGTTTTTTTCTGTATATCAAAGTTTATAAATTATCCTTGGTGGGCTACTAGAAGTCTGCTTCTGCTTAAAAACATCACACAATGAGAAAGCTATTGTCTTTAGACAGCCTGAGTTCCCTGCTTACACCTAGACTAAAACCTATGTAAAGGATAAATTGCATTTAAAATTAAAATGCACGGATAACATTTTCCTTCTTCTTGTTAACAGGACTAAAACACAATCATCAATCTTTGTCAGGGTGTTTTAACACACTGATCCTAATGTTGCCCTTGTGAAACAGAAATCTGAACTCTGCAGTGGTGAACGTGCTGCATCTCTCATCTTCATCATTGCCTCTCTAGGTACTCTAATCTGCCAGGAATTATTTTGTAATTTTTTTTTCCCTAATTTTAGATTATGTAGGTTATTTACCAGTGTTCTTCACTTCAGTGTTTTGCCAGGGCTACCCTGTGTGTCTCAGTCTGCTTATGGCAAAAAATGAAGAAAATTCTATGTCCAGGGATTCAAGGTTATTTTTTCCCCTGCATATTCATGAGAATAGTTCTGTTTTGAATGCTATGTTTCTTGGACAGTTGCAAGATGAATTACATAGATAAAGTATAACTGAAGTCCATGATCTTTTCTTGCTTTGTTTTATCCTTCTCCCTCTTGTCATTTGAATCAAACTCTTGGAAATAGTCAGTCTCCTGGAATACTTAGATTAGGTTGTGTTTGGGTTTGCTTTTTCATAGAAGTCTTCTGGTTCCCCATGATCTTACAGCAGTAACTGGAAGTGATACTGAATCATCTCTGCCCAAGTCTATAATAGGGGAATGACTTTTCATTCCAGGCAGTCATTCATAAATATGTGGCTTCTTAACTGCATGCTTTCCCACAATAAAAAATAGTATCTTTCATGACCATATATTCTCTTATATGGTTCTGTTTTCACTTGGCTTGAAAATATTACTTGTGTACACAAAAAGTACAATGGTCCCATTTCAGCAAGCTGTTTGTACTAGGTGTGTGGTAGTTATCAAAGAAATTGATGGTATTTCACTGAACAAAGCTGCATGCTGATGCATACTTAAATATGTTGGTGAATTAGGGCCTCAGGAGACAAGGTCATGCTTAAAGGATTTTCCATTGTAACTTAAATAGTTGATAAACACAATGGTGAGGGAGAAATATGACTCAGTGAGCAGCCGTTTGGGCAGATAACTTGAATGCTTAGAAAAAAGAAGCATGGAACTAATAAATTAATTTGCTTAAAGCTCTTCTTATTTCTCTCCTGTTTGCGATTCATGTACCTAATCTGAGCTTTGAAAAGATACATGAGAGGAGATGGTGGGCTTGGTGTGTACCAGGATTAACTCCCTGGACAGGAGTAAAGTCCCCGCCCATGGATTCTCTTACTTGTAGGTCTGTGCATGAAGAGCATGGCGAAGCAGTAGCCTGACACCAATTGTAACGAAATTTGTGGAAGGAATACAGCTGTCTTACAGGGAGAAGGGAGGAAAGAGAGGGCCAAGATAAAAAAAAAAATAATATTGAGCCATAGGAACCAAATGTTGAATGACATAAACCAGAAGGCAACACTGAGCAGCACACCCTTCAGCGCACCCCCCCCGAAGGCATCCCAGGAGCCAGTGGATACTGCCCAGAGGGGCTCAACCCAGGCAGCACAGGGCAAAGTGACAGAAATGAGCCATGCAGTGGCTGTGATTCCTCCTGGAAAGCTTCCTCCTCCTGGTACTGCCCCAACCAGCTTGGCTGCAGCCAAGTTCAACCAGGAGCTGCCACCGCCTGGGACCAGGTGCTGAGCTAGAGGACACTCTGGGCTGAGCCAGTGTAAATGTCCCTCTTTTTTGTACCCTGTGCAGCCCTGCGAGAGCACCGTCTGATCTGCCAAAGGCACAGGGTGCAGTGCACAGGCAGCTGCTTTCAAAGGCCCTCCACAAAGTAAGCTATGTTGTCCTGGTTCTATTAAGGAGAGCACAATACATAACTTTGTAGGACCCAGAGAGTTATTTTCACTACTTCAATATATCCCTTGAGTAGAAGAGTAAAGTCTTTGCTTTGGGCTGCAGAAGCATGAGTTTTTACCTCATTCACATGCTAAAAAGCTAACCCAGCCACAGACGGAGTACCTGCATACACAGTGACAAAGTGAAGAAAGTTGGACATGAGCTCTGTATAACAAATACTCTTTTGTGTGCTGTTGGGCACAGACATTGCTGTGCTAGCCTCAAGAAATGGAGGTGCCCAAGTCTAAATTTACTGAAGGCATCAGAAACTTGTGGGGAAGTAGTAAATTGATGTTACAGCTAGTAGCAACAGTAGCAATCACTTTATAATATTGAAAAAAATTGAAATATAATCATACAAAAATATTCTACCCTTTTTTTTTCCTCTACCCTGTCACATTTAATCTGCACCAAAGTTTGGATGTCCAAAAGGAAACTAAAAATTGCAGAATTTTTGCAAACACTAGCAATCCAGAAAAATATAGTTTTAGGGATGATCAGTTCCACCAATGCTTCCTTGAAGGCACAGTACTAGCAGCTGGGTTTTTTGTATGGGGTTTGTTTTGTTTGGGTTTTGTTTTCTTTAACTATGTTAGTAAAATAATGATTCAGATATACATGTGTATATATATATATATATAAATTTTTATGTACATAAACTACGTAGACCTTTACTGGAAAAAATTAAAAATAAGATTGTAGATGTTAAGTAGAGGAGGCAAAGCTGAAATACAGCTTGCCTTTATTAGCTTTTGTTGGAAGTAGCTGGGACCTCCCATAGTGAAGCAGTTAGTTAAACATTAGCCATTCAGGTACTAAGGACAGTTTAAAAATATCCTGACTGTAATAACCAATGAAGCAAGAGCACGTTTCATCTGTACTAGTTGACATGTTGCATAACATATGTTAAAGCTGAGTATAAAGCCAGTACTTCATTTTCACAGGTAACTGGAATCACCACTTTTTAATTAAAGTGTTATCTGTTAAACTACTTACTCTGAATACTTTTCTCAGTTTCAGGTTATTTTGGTTCTCACATAGTAAATGCATTACATATAATTTTCCTCTTTTTCTATACTAGTTCTAGTAAAAAAATATAATTTTAAGTCTTGTCAAAAAACTAGACTCTTCCCCTTAAAGAGCTATAGGTTCTTCTCCTGTCTTGTTCTGTCAACTGTGCTGAAAATCTTGGAAGATTGTAATGCTTTATCTATAAAAGCTAGTTCAATCCATGCAGACAATTAAATACATTCATGGTCATAATCTCCTCCTCCGTCTCTTAACGTACAGCAGATTCAAGTGTATGACTAGGTTAAAAAAAGAAGGGAAAATAGAAGACAGTGCAAAATTTTACTGGTATCTCTCTGGTCTCCCATTGTAGAACATTCCTCAACTTCATTCTTTCTTTGAACAAGAAATCACCTCCCACCCAGACACAAAGAAAAAGAATGGTGATCTCTGAAAACTTGTCATAAATTCATAGGTGGGGAACTGAAATTTAGTCTTATATGAATTATCTTCATAAAAAGATCAACAAATGGCAAATGGTTGGGCTGGAGGCACATTCGTTTGAGGAGAAGAAAAGTTACGTCCCTGAAAACTTATACTGCCTTGTAAGGACTCCAGCCATTTTTAGCTACTTTGTTGTTTTCTTCTCAGGGAAAATATCTATGAAGAGAACTTATATATTGTGCTACATACCATGAGGATCTGAATCAGCTACTCCTAATAAACACTTCTGCGGGATTTCATATGTTGTTTAACCCTAGTTGCAGCGTTTCTCATCAGAAGCAGCTTGTTTTTAGAGGTGGAAAGAGTGTAATGTAAGACCCTTCAGAAAGGACCCAACCTATCTGGATCAAATGTGTGTAATTTTGGATTCTGTATGAATAGCACTAGACTTCTTTTACTATGTGAATTATTAAAAAAAAAAAAAGAAAAAAATAAGGCTTTTCAGAGGACTGACAGCAAAAATAAGGAGTAAATTACTTTGTGTGTGTTTAACCCAATTTTATACTTGAAGTCTACTTCTCTCTTTGTAATACTACAAAGACTCTATTGAAATCATTGTAGAAGCCTCCGTTTCAGGGTTGTTTTCAAATGGGTTGAGTTCGGGTTTTTTTCAGAGAAAA
Source organism: Pandion haliaetus (assembly GCA_013401275.1). Taxonomy (NCBI): domain Eukaryota; kingdom Metazoa; phylum Chordata; class Aves; order Accipitriformes; family Pandionidae; genus Pandion; species Pandion haliaetus. Next base: position 36,188 of record VYZV01030410.1, on the reverse strand, counting down.
TGCTTCCAAGCATGCTGCTCCTCTCTATGTGCTGACGTTACTTCCACACAAAAAACTTACTGTCTTTCTCTTATACTTTTGATCTGAAGAAAGAGTTGTTTTACACCGAAAGATGCTGACTTCCTTGCTCGGTAATCACAGTGGAGCAGGTGTTCTTTCCTCCCACAGATTGCAGGTGTTCTCCTGGGTAGCTTTCTAAAATCATTTTGATGTGTCCCTGACTGATGTTCAGACAACAAAATGAGTAATTTTGCAGTAGACTGTTTCAACTGGGCTGGACTACACCGCTCCTTGGTTAAGCCTGTGTGGATGAAATTATCAATACTGTTACCAGGATTAATATTTTTTTTAATATTGCCAAAGAGTCTTACTTAAGATACTGTCTCCAAATGATGTCAGTTGACGCTTTGCCAATAGCTTTAACGTGGCAGTGATTTTTACCCTCTCTACATCTACCGAGAGAATTAGAGTTTAAAGGCATTAGTCCAGATTTAGTACTTTCTATTGAAGGTACAGCAAGTGTGAAGGTGGAGCTGAGCAGAAAATAGCCCTTTGACTTGGATTATTAAGAAACATTGTGAGGATAGTAATTTTATTTCTCATTTTTCCACTTTCTTACTGTTCCACATATCTATAAGAGGATATACATTTACCATGCACTGATTATTGTTTCACAGGGTACAGTATGAAGCATACATCTAAACACACAAGAAAAAAAGTAAAGCTCTTTCTTGCAAAAGAGCAATTTAGCATCATTTACATTGTGTAGCTCTTCCCTGGATAGTAAACCTTTATGAGAACAGACGTATATCCATGTTGTTAATAAAGAAGACATATTTACCTGGCAACATACATTAAAAAATGAATATGTGACAGTGTAACATGCAATGGGGAATGTAGCTTTAT
>VYZV01030410.1:14252-34891 GCA_013401275.1 Pandion haliaetus | reverse complement strand
TAGAGCATTGCACTTGAGAAGTTTGCAGTTGCATAATAGATTGTGTTACATGGTCTGGTAGCTGACTTCTCCATTCTTCTTCCCTCCTTTCCCTAGCAATCCAAACTGCAGAAGATTTAGTCTCAAGTCTTCTCAATTTTAACCTGTTTCTCACTTCCCCCAAAATTCTAACAGCTTTGAGGCTAACTGCAGCTGAAGCTTACTGGAGATCCATGAACTAGGGTGCTTGTAGCTTATTTTGCTTCCTGACCTAGTTGGGTAGGTGATCATACATACCAAGCTAGTCTCTAAAAACACACAAGGAAGGGGAAGTGGTGTTAGCTCCTCTTTAACTTACAAGGCGAGAAAAAATAGGGCAGTCGTCTGAGATGCTGGACATACAGAATAGGATGCAGTGGCTTTCTACAGGTGATCTTGCTATCTCAGCTTGTATTACATACTGCAAAGTCTAAAGAGCTCTTCACCTGACCAGGACAGGTGTCTGCCTCAGGGTGATTGAAATTTCTCTCTAGACGTTACTGATTACATAGGAAGCTTAGAAACCAGTTCATATGTAGACATCTGGGCCACCAGAATTTGGAACTGAATTACCCTCCCAACATTTGTATGTTTTATAGTGTCCAGAGCAGAGCTGAGTGTCAACCTTTGTCCTACTATGGCTGTCCTAACAAGGTAATTTTTAAGTCTTTGTTACTATCCAGCCTCTTTTGCTGCAGTGAATATTTAGCTATTCAACCCAAGGTGAAAAAACTTATAAAGGATCTACTAAGAGAATTGTTCCCTTCACCCAGTTTCCCTATTCTTCTTGAACAAAAATGCAGTCTTCCATGAGAGCCTGGAGATGATAGTAACCTCTAGGGCAGAAAGAACCTTAACCTAGATCACTCACATAACAGAGGTAAAAAAAAGGGATCATCTTTCATTTGGGAAATGTTCTGTGTGGAGTCTGATGTAGTTGGCATTATCTAAACTTGCTTGTTGGGCTGGACCTAGCAGGGACAATATGTAGAGAATAGGGGATATACTGCTAGGGACTTCAGCAATCCCAGCCACAGGGACAGGTTTTAAGGTATCTTGGACGCAACAGCACAAATGGGCTTCCTACCCTTCATTTTTTCAACTGCAAAAACCATCATTTAGGCAGATTGGCAGGGAATGGGGAGGATAAAAAAGGGTTAGTTTTTTGTTGGGTTTGTGGGCTTTTTTAACTTAAATTTGGTAATTAGTACAGTGGAGGTCTTGTGATTTCTTTTTTTTTCTTTTTTTGGCAAGAGGTGTCTGTTTTCTCTATTAGTCAAAGAAAGTTTAATGTTGTCAGCAGCTGCCAAACCACATAAAGTTATACAACTATTATAATGGAAGAATCTATTATCAATTTAGATAATGTTTTTCACAATGCACTGAGCAGAAGCGGCGTTGATACACAAGAAACATGCAGAATTTCCTTTTATTGTGAAGTTAAATCCATCTTTCCAGTGCTAAGCACCTTCACAACACACTGCCTTAAGGTCAATAGTAATGCCACTCATGCTGTTCTGTGTCTGCCACATGTTGGAATACATTTTTCTGGTCAGACCATCAGGTTCTGTAAATAGTAATTTGCCATCACTGGTTTTCTTAAATTAAGCCAACATGCCTATAAAGTTGGTGGCTGGCTGTTCATATCCAACTTACCAATGAGTCTTCAGTAGAAAGACTTTTTTTTCAATAGATCTTTTCTCTGGAGGCAGAGCTACTTAGCTGTCAAGGCATGTGCATTGATTCTATCATCGACATCTTTACCTTCATTGCCCTCCCCAATGAGATTGTGTGTAGTGTGGGAAGTCATGTTTCCTCCAGAGTTCGTAAGAAACATGCATTAGTAATAGAGAAGTATAGAAAACCCAGCCTGTGACTCTTGAACTGCTAGTCCTGTCACAGATGAAGTACCAGAGTAATTTTTATCTTTCTGTATTCCATAGGGTTATTTCAGGTTTCCGCTGGTGTAGAGAGAATCTGGGTCACAGCTCAGCCATCTGTACGTAGATGACTTTTCCTCAGAAATGCTTTCTGTCTCATTTTAGTCTGTACCTATGATGTGAAAAGCAGCTAGAGCTGGGTAGGATATTTCCACAAAATATGTTTATGTTTCAAAATGCTTATGAATTGAAACTGAAACATTTTGTGGCTGTTTGTTTTGACAAAAATTGTTGAGATTATTTTTTTGCTTTAAGGTTAGGTTTCTTTTCAAACCTGGCTAGTCCATAGTAGCCTAGTGGTTACAGTGCTTCCCTGAGGCCAGGGTCATAGCCCTGTGAGATATGATTTGAAGCACAGATGTGAGCTTAGGTTAGATGAGGAGGCTTCATAAGCTACTTTCAAACCCTTGGAAGAGGTACAGCTTGATGGAAAGGGTAACGTTCCATGAGTGTGTCATTTTGTGCAACCAGTCCCCAGAGCAGCCTTGTAGTATGGTGATAAATTCCCACTGTTGAGAACCTAACAGGAAGAAGATGGAGCAAACTCAAAAAAATCTAGGTCCTTCTACTCTCCCCCTAGGACAGAGAAGTCTGTGGGTGTTGATTCACGCTTATTACAAGTTAAGGCTAAAGGTTAAATATCTTGGTTTCTTCTGCTAAGACAAAAGTCAAACAACAGGTTACAGAATTTAGAAATAGGTTTACAGAGTAAAATCAATAGACTCATTTCTCCATTCCAAGCTGTTGGTTCAGGAGCTCTCTCAGGAGTGTTGATCACTTTTGAAGTTGAGGTTGTCTGTGTTCTAGCAATTATTCTCCCCAGCTGGACAGGGCTTCTCAGAGATGAATTTTGCTTTGGTTCAAGGCTCCAAGTTATACTTCTGCTTTGGCAGAACATTCCTAGATGGTAAATAGAGGGTCTCTGTGAGGGCTTTCTGTCTGCCATGGAGGTTCTTTAGACATGCTTTGAAATTTCTTTTTTCCCTACTAACAAAGAGATCTTCTATTCCAATGGATGTGACTTTTACCATTTGACATCTATGACTGCTACTGGAATTCTCGTAAGTTTATTCAAGAAGGGGTCTTTGAGTCCATAAGTGCTCTGAAGTATTGCTTCAACATTTCTGTTACCTCATTTTCCTAGAAGTAGATTTAAATACAGTCTTAAACTTGCCCAATATAATTTTGCATACCAAATGCCCTAAAGAGTTCTTTTGTTTTCCTGCAGTAGTTTATATTTTGGTTCACCCCTCCAAGACTGCATGTTTGTAATTTGAACCTCTTCATACTTTCATAATAACATGTAGTTTACCATATAATAAAAACCATTCTTCGCAGAGCATCTCCAACCTGTTTCACAATTGAAGTCATGTTACAGACTTTCCGCAGGGCCTCTACATTGCCTCTCAAGGTGAGATACATGACTGATTTGACACTTAGAATGCCTCTGTTTTCCTTTTTCACAGAAATAATACCAACACTAACATTCAGTTAACCTCAGTAATGGACAGACATTCCTACAATATTTCCTTGGACTTGTCTGCCTAAGGTGAGTTAATGCTCCTTTCCAAGCAAGACTGAAGATCATGATTGCCTGGCAGTTTTGCAAAAGTGTTACTGATGTTTTGCATTGCCTGACTTAAAATTACATCTCATTTTATATAGTAGGATTTTATCTTCTATTTCAGTCTCTTGAGACATTTGGCAAGCTTATCTTTTAATCCTTGGAAAAGCAGGATTTTGCAATATTTCCTTTCTGATGTTAATCCCTGGTGCTTTGGAAAGAACTGTCAGAATCCCTGCAAAGGGACAATTACATTGTAACTTGCCCAAAGGAAAGTTTCTTTATAACATGAGGCAGTAATTCCTTGGCATGTGTCCCAAAACATGAGGATTATATCTTTTACAAGCATGGTATTATCTAAAATCACCATAGTGTTGGGTCATATGAACATGTAATCCTCTACGTAAGACTTTAGTTTTGGGTAAGGCCATAGGAAGATGACTGTGATAGCCTGAAAACAAAGACCAAAATCATGCTGATCCCAAAAGGATTCTGAAACAATGGGAAACACAGGTTTTGCACTGATTATAAAGTAAAATGCACACTGAAGTAGGACCTCAAATAAGATTGTTACATACTGTGAGAACACTTACAGTTCCCTTAGAGCTGCTGCTGTCACCTGCTAAAAGAATGGCCTGGGGTCCACCCAAATCAGTTCCCCTGACCTTGACCAGGTCAAGGAGATGCATAGGGCGATATATAAGACCAGGACAAGAATGTAGTGATACTTCCCTAATTCACTCTTTCCCCTTTGTGGAGCCTGGGGATTGAAATAGTGTAAACCACCACACAATATCCTGTGGCAAGAGATTTCCACAACATAACCATGTGTTTTACAGGAGGAAAAGACCTCCATTTGCCTGGGGATTTGTGAACCTTCACCTGAGAACATTAGCTGAAATACAAAATTTTAAAGTAAACTTTGCGATTGTGTGTGTGCGTATGTATATATGTTTTGAGATGACAGTTGTCTTGTCTGAGGGATGCCTGTGGAATCATAATGGCAGAATAAATATTTTATTTTATTTTTATTTTACAAACCTCTGAGGTAGTTGGCTATTAATGAAAACCCCCTGGTATATCATACATTTGGAGAAACGGCCAGAGCTTAAATTTGGCTTACTGTGACATTTGGCTCTAGATTTGAATTCAGCCTACACATATTAATGGCACTCCAGAGAAACTGCAGCAGGTAATGGATGAAAAGGCAGCCATATTTTGATATTTTTTTCTCCTCACAATTTCTATTTCAAAATATTCTACTTTCAACCAATGACAGAAAATGTAATAAATTTCTCAGCAAGTATAAACATCCTTAAGAAATATCAGATAGTGAGTATGCATCAGTCTTTTCTGGTAGGACATTTTTGTGATGCAATTCTTGCAGTTCTTGCTCTTTATATTTTGAGATTTATGTAGTTTTACATGTAAGTTTTGGAGTACGTCAATATTGCAGTCATATCTGAAAATATCCATACTACTTACCAACAAGGGTTAAAACTGTCCCACCAAGACAATTTTGCCTGAAAAACAGAGCTTGAAGTAGGATAAACACCTGTTTAGCTATCAGGGATTTATTTTTCAGCTTTGTAATCTGTGTTGTTGCCACAAATATTCAAGCTAGCAGGAAATATCCTGTGCTGGCTGTGCACTACACTATGGTGCTGTGCTGAGGTTGTGACTGTGCAATGGGGCTCTGCCTATATTATGTCCTAGATGCTCCTATAGAGGATGCAGCACTAGCAACTTTCCCTTGTAGTCCTGCCTGGGGTCCAAGTTCTGTGACATGAATATTAAAAACAAACAAAACCCCAAAACCCCAAATACAAACAATTAAAGAAAAAAAAAAAAGCATAATTTGGCCCTGCTTTCAAGATAAACCTGTTTCAATGAATCAGAGCAGTTACTAGTTTGGGCTAATCAGAAAAGATTACAGGCAGGACCAGACCACAAATTGGTACTGCAAATCTGTAAGACCCAGCAGAGGGTGGGGAAAGCTGTTTGTGTCACATTGCTGATAGGATTTTTGCTTGATTGTTTTCCCACTGCTGCAATTTGAGGGTTAGGATGTCGCGTTGTGCCCATGCTGCCATCAGCTCTGGACACAGCACCCTGCAAGCAGGCAGTCTCGTGCTGAGGGCTATCCGGATGAGCGCAGCTATAACCTCATCCAAGAGGAAGGGGTGTAGTCCGATGTACGTGTCCCATTGCCTGCAAATGGCTCTGCCACCCTATTGTTTCTAGTGTCTCAGTGGAAGTGGATCAGGAAGCTTATCTAAGGCCATCCCCACCCTTTCATTGGCAAACGCTGTTTGAAAGAAACGCAACACATTTCCCTGCCTCTTCCCTCCTCCCCTCCACTCTGATTTAGAGCTAGCGACCCCAGTTGTTCCTATAGCACTCTGCTTATAGTGTTCGACATTTGGTGTAAAGAAATCTCATTTTAATTCCTCAGGCGCTATCTGTATCCTTCACTTGGGGCTCATGACAGGTGCCCCTTTGTTCTTTGATTTGATATTATCTCAAATAGCCTTGGAGCTTCAGCCAGGCTAAAAAACTTGCACTAGCAGCAAACTGCCCAAATTAGCATTTTTGCTAATTCCAGAGAAACACAAAGTTGCTGAAGCCCTGCCAGGAACCTGTCAAACTAATTTGCAGTGGGAGAAGTGGATCTGGGGTGAGGAAAAGGTTCAGTTGAATATGGCACAGAAAATGGACTTTATAGACTTTCCTATTACTCCTTTTAAAGATAGAATTATGAATTTGAAAGTCAAGTGAAATAATTTAAAATAGACCCTTTTTTCTAGCATGGTTGAAAATCTTGCATTTTTCTGAGATCACTTTTAAGTGTCATTTCCCTTCTGTAAGTTATTAAACCATTAATATTTTCTCCGTAAAGCACTTAAAATGCCCAGTATTGTTGGGCTTTTTTATCTCAGTAATTTCGTAGATTTTCCTACAGCTTTATATTTTCTCATTTTTCAACAACGTCGTTCTCCTATATGCATTTGTCTGTGCTCTGAAGCTCAGGGTTGTTGGGCTTTTTTTCTGTCTGCCTTGTTAAATATATAGTTAAATATATTTTCTTCTCCCACAGACCCAACCCCCCTCCCAGCTTGAGTTTCATTTCTTGCTTTGTCTGAAAAATGTATGCTCAGCTCTTATCTAGGTAACTACCTGGCTATTGTTCTAGGAAGGGGAAAGTAAGTGGAGTCTTTGGTTTTACTTTCCTGTCCACTGCCTTTGCAACATATCTGGAAAACGCAAAGCAAAGGGTTATATAAACAGTAGATGAGCCACTGCAGGGTGGGTCATATTTTACAACTGGAGTAGCTCAGGAGTGAACTACTATGTGCCAGGACCAAGGAGGAATTGAGGAAAGAACTGTACATCTGAGTCACAGAATCACTCCCAGGGCAGTGTTGTTCATGCCCCACCTTTGCTGGAGGCACAAAGTGTCAACCCAATCCTCTCTAATTTTCATTAACAATAACATTGAATGTTCATTAGCCAGTAATTTTGAGTAATGAACTACATTATGCAAGTTTTGGTTACTAATACCTTGTCCTGGTATTCAAGAAGGCTGAAGCAAATTGTCACATAAACAAGATTAAACATTTTTAGCAAGGGAAACATCAAGGAAGGAGATGCAGTTTCTGTTACTAAAACTGCTTCTTCTTTGTACATTGCCAGACGTCTGCATTCCCGTTACACTTCATGTCTTACTGTGGTGTGTGTGAAGGATAATTTAGCAAATCACTGTATTATAGGTAGGGAAAATGTTTAAAATACGGGGCTTGGGAGGGGGGAAGTGGGAGAACTTCAAACTGTGATGCTTTCCAAATTGAGGGTTTGTGTTCTGGGTAGGGCTTGTTCCTACGTGCAGCAGACTGCTAGGATCATTTACTGAACAGTGGTAAAACCAGGTTTGAGCTCAGGTCTCCAGTTCCCTATCTTCCTCTTGCTTCATTCATTGCCTGCACTGCCAGAAGAAAGGTTGAAGAAACAAAGGATGAAGATATAGACGATGGTAAGTTGTGTGTCACAGAGAACTTCTCTTACTTTGCAAACCATTTCTGAAAAGAAAAAGAAAAAAATAAAAGCTAAGATTCAATTATGGATCTTAGTTGAATATGTGTTACTATTACCTGCTATTTCTATTATTTTGTCGTATAAAGGCTGGACAGTCTTTACCTCTCTGATGTTAGTGTATTAAGTAACCTGGTCTAACTTTGAAGGTAGTTCTGCTTTGAGCAGGAGGTTGGACTGGATGACCTCAAGAAGTCCCTTCCAATCTGTTTTTTTTTTTTATATGACTTACCAGCCCTTACAGAAACTCTGTCATCAGACAGCCTGACACACTATTGCCAACATCCATCTTTCCTTCCACCCTCACCTCTCAGCAGAAAACTAGCTCTCTTTTTCTCAGCCATGCCTCTGTTCTGGCTCTATGAAGGGTGGAATCCAGGTGATGCAGGTATGTGACAATCAGAGACCGGTGTGGTCTCCCAGTATCCTGTGCCTGGTACCTGCACTGACTTCACAACACAGGGTGGCTTATGCCTCTCCCCGGACAAGTGCTCAGTAACATGGCTTTTGCAGCAAAAAAATCTGTGCATCAGTACTTTGTTGAACTGAGACTTAGCATTAGGGATAAATAAGCTATGTCCTTCTTTGCTAGTGCATCAGTGAAGATGACACTAGTATAAGAGCAAACAGGTTATGGGTGTGCTGAGATCTTTTGAAGGCATTGAGGGCATCTCTTTTAAATAGCGTAAATAGCCTGTGTTTTGGAGACAACACTGTTAAGTGATGCTAAACTTAAATCTGAGACTCAAATTTTAGCAGGCTAGTATCTTTGGTGTTTCCCCAGAGCCCTGACATGTTCTTCTGCTCATTTCCTAAAAGTACCATGCTTCTGTGAGCTGACCCCCTAGATCTGGCAACTGGCATCACTAGAACCTACACTGTCTGGTTTGCCCCTAAGCCACATTTTGGGACATAAACTTTCTGTGATGCCTATACTCTTTGCTTTATTTATTGGAGACATACCTAGGTTGAGACAGTGCACTAAATAAGTTACCCCAGAAAAACTTCTAGAAAAGGTGAAGGGGAAAAAGAAACACTTAGCTTTGACAAGACTTAAGACTGGTTAAGAAAAAATAGCTAAAACCGAAAATGTAAGTCTGTGCTTCAGTATTTCTCAGCTAGAATTTATCTGCTGTTATTATGGATACAAAAGCTGGGCTTCAGCATTCCTCGAATGACCCTGCCTGGCCAAGTGAATTCCTTGGGGCTAGGTCTGATGCTGGCCTGGGTAGCAGGCAGCCCAGTCTTTGCTGTTCCTGTCAGCCATTGCCTTCAGTCAGCTGCAACCGAGCTTTCTGCCTCCTTGTAAGGGCTTGGTCTCACTTTGCCTTTCATTCACCCATTTACTTGCCTTTATCTTAAAGCTGATTTCCCGCTTCTCACCCAGTAACAGTGCAGTTTGGAGGGTTCTCAGGTCCAGTATCCTGTGACTTACCTTTTAGATATAAATACAGATGCAGTTTGTAGGACGTCTCATTTTTAAATGTTGATTTCCTGCTTGGTTGTTTTTTTTTTTTCCCCTCCTAGACTAAATAGCTTTTATAATGTTTATCATAGAGTATAACGCACATGAACTTTTACAATGTTTGTAGGACTGGGGGTTGCAATAGCAGCGATTAGTAATACTCTGTGCATATACACTCTTGCACTTCTAGTGTGTTCTTGGCATTTGTTGGCAACTGCATGTGATGTCTTTAGACTTGTTAGTCTAGGTGACAAGCTCATGGAGGAAAAACATACGCTGCTTGAATGGCCTCTGTAAATGCAATGTTTTCACTTCTCTAAGCAGCTGTTGCCTTTTGGGGGTTCTTTTATCATGGGGATGTTATGAATTTTAAGTCAGCCTCTTCCCACCTCCCTCATGCTCCCAGCTAAAAAAAAAAAAAAATGAGTTAGAGAAGAGGCAATTAGCTAGCACTCAATCTGCTGCAATGCCATAATAGTAATAATAATGGTGTTTGGTCTGGATGCCCATAGGGACACAAGAAATTCCTTATCTTGTGCAGTTACAGGAGTTTTAATTTTATTGTTTTCACTTCATTTTCTTTTGCATGAAAAGGAAAACCAGAAAAGCCAAGCAAGCTTTGGGCATTCTTGCAGTCTAATAATAAATGTGTGTGCTTGTGGTGAAGCTCTGTTTGGAATTCTGTAGAATGAAGAATATTTAGAACTTTTGTACCTCAAAAGCAACAGTAAAACTGTTAATAAGAATTCTTTCTGGAATTTTATTAGCAGAATTTAATTAGCATAAGTTACTGGTAAGGCAATTGCTCCTCTCATCGTCTACTCCCAAAGGATCCAAGCATTATGATCTGCACAGAGAGAAGATGATCAGACTAGCTGCTATGGATTGGCTCATTCGGGTCACAGTGGAGAAAACATTAAGTTTAAGACTCTCAAAATTAATAAGTTTTTTCATTAACTGCTTGATACTGAGAAAAAAAGAGTTAATTCACTGGAGTATCAGCACAGTGTTCAAACTCAAAATAATCAAATGTACTGATTGGAATAGTAGTTGGAAAAATACCTGGAGATGATCTGCCTTCATCTTTTTTTTTCAGAAGTGTACCAATGGTGGCAAACTTACTGAACAGGCAAAACTAAACCAAGTGAAAATTTCCACTTCATCAAGAATTTGAATCATGGCCTGCCTTAATAAAGCATGAAGTTTAAAAACAAAGAATGACTTGTGTTTGTAACAGCTCCCTGCTATGATGCCACTTCTGCTTTTATTTTCAGCGTAGTCAGCTTCTGCAGCTTGGAGTTCTTTTGCCTTTGTACAGTACAGTTAATTTCTTTCTTAAAACATGCATAGCAGAAACCAGAGATTTAAATCTCCTCTTTCCTGCTGTGGCTAAACCACTCAAACAAATCAAAATGGAAGTACCATGTGTAAATAAAGAGAATAAAATCCTATAATGAATTATTAAAGTAACTGGGTCGTCACCTGTTGAGGTGGTCCAGGATTGTGGGTTTCTTTTCATGGACATTAATCTAGATCTTGTAGAACATCCCATTCCATTTCCTGCTCTGTCCAGTCTCTGTTAAGAAAATGACTATGCCTGGAAAGATTGAGAAAAATGCAGCTTTTTTTGAGAATCACAATAGTGTACAGAGGGAGTCAATTATCCTCAGACAGGCACCATTCAAACTCCCAGTAGCACTGGAAGTGCCAAGCAAACCCCAGAAAGTTCAGCGGCTTTGTTTGGCTTGGAAAAACACTCAGAAATTTGGTTTCTCATTTATCCCTGGTCCCTGCAGCATGCTTTATCCTAGCTGGAGCCTGACTGAAGTCACATTATGTTTCCTTGATCAAGTATACCATTGGAGCCATATGCAGGCATGGGAATTCTAAATGCATTTCAGGCCTGGGCTTCAGGCGCGGGGAGCTTTTCCACTGACTTCAGGGTTTTAGACTGGGCGCTGCTTGGACTCTGATTGTCTGCCAAAAGTACGGCTCTCATAAGGTTTCCAGATCATCCTATTACTAGGTGGGTGAAAAAAAAAACCCAATAGAATAGTCTGTTGGAATTTGATTGATCTTCTGGACTGGAAGCAGAAGCAATCAAACAGAAAGGAAGGCTTGGAGAAGAGCAGTATATACATTTCAAGCCTGTGAACAGAGCCAGTTTCAGCTGACTACTGGCAAAATTCCACGCACCCTTCTTTTCTATAGACAGGTTTATCTGTTCCCATATGTTAGGCCCTGCTTCAGTTCCAGATTCATCCGCTTTCATTCTTTTGAATGCATCTGTCCTGTTAGTGCTCTGCCTTGGGAATTAAGAGGCATTAAAACTGCAGCCAGTTATTTCCATGATTTTTCACTCTTACAACTTGACAAACTCACTACAAAGCTTTTTCTGTGCCTTGCATGTGCATATCAAATGTGCGGAAGCAAAAACAAAGAGGCAGTGCAAGTCCAAAAAGGACTTCTTGGCTTCCCTGAGTGCTTATGACTCTTCAGAATGAAAGATTATTGAACGTTTCCCAAAGAAGCCGCTGTACAAATGGCTCCCACACTGGAAGGAGGAAATATATGCACTAATCCTTGAATTAGGGGTCCATACTGAAATATCCTGGAGACAAACTGAAACCCCAGAGGGAAAAATACCTGTTAGCTTTCAGGACCATTGAAATGTTAAAATCTCCTCAGGATTTTCAAAGTTACTCTATTGTCCTGGTTTCAGCTGGGATAGAGTTAATTTTCTTCTTAGTAGCTGGTACAGTGTGTATTGGATATAGTGTGAGAATAATGTTGATAACACACTGATGTTTTAGTTGTTGCTAAGTAGCGCAAGAAGCTGGGAGGGAGCATGGCCAGGACAGCTGACCCGAACAAGCCAAAGGGATATTCCATATCATAGAATGTTGTGCTGAGTATACAAACTGGGGGGAGTTGGTCAGGAGGCCTGGATCACTACTTGGGCATCAGTCAGGAGGTGGTGAGCAATTGCATTGTGCATCACTTGTCTTTTCTTGGGGTTTTTTTTGTTATATTCCTTTTCATTATTATTAATAGTAGTATTAATATTATCATTTATTATTATTGTTATTATTATATTTTATTTCACTTTTGTTCTTATATCAAGCCATGAGTTTTATTTTTTTATTTCAATTTTCTTCCCCATCCCACTGGGAAGGTGAAGGAGTGAGCGAGCAGCTGTGTGGTGCCTAGTTGCTGGCTGCGGTTAAACCATGACATCTATTTTCCTATCAGGTTTTTTTGCAAAGTCCATTTGTTGCCCCGAGGCAAGTATGCTCCTAACAATTTACTGACCTCTAGTAAGCATAAATTGACCTTTGATTTCAGTAGTACCCTACCAAATTAATAGATCAGAAAACCCTGGAGATTAATGTACTTTTGTATGTTAAGATTCTTTGTCTTCCCTCCCACCTTGTAGTGTTAAACTATGCCTGAAAATGCACAGCCTTGGATAAGAATATAATAAAACTTCTGGAGAAAAAGGGAAGGAGAGAAATTACGCAGTTTCTTCATTGCCAGCATTATGTCAGCTGACATTTCAGCATTGTCAGCTCAGGTTTGGAGTTCTTCTCAAATATCTGCCAATGTTTTTTTGTCCCTGGCTCAAGGGAATGCCAGGAGCAGTGCATCTTCTCAGATTTGCCTGAGGATCACCTGCATGATCTTTTACCCAGCTCCATGGAGGAGCTTGTGCAGCTATCTGATCCCCTTCTATTTATTTTGGAATAATACAGCATCTGATCACATGGCCTTTAGGTCTATATTCTGCCAACCAATATAGGGTCTATAAATAGGTCCTAATCTTGTATCCCTCATTCCTATAGCAGGTTCTGTTGAAGTGCAGAACTGCTATAAGATGTGCATAGTTGATTTACCATCAGGTGGTCTGACATATTTGTACTCTTGAGTTATGAATGAAACTTAATTTCTCAGAACTTAAATATATCATTAGAAAATTACTAAGAGCAATTTTATCCCCTTCACATCTGCATAATGAAATTCACTTCAGTTTTGTACTCTCCCTACATATATAGAGCCCATAGAGAGGTCAGAAGTTGTCCGAAAGCTGTATAAAAGGAGTAGGGTGCACATGCAGATTTACAAGAGGGGGATGGAGCAGCTGCACTTTTCCCTCCAGATTAGCACTTCTGAGTTTTGAGTGTGCATTCCAGCTTTCAAATATCTGTGTAAAAACTCAGATGACTCAAAAACAAACATTGTCCTGAAGGATCTGATATGATTCTTATTTGAAGTCCATTGCAATTGGCCATGAATATCACCTAAAATTGAACTGAACTATAAATACAAGGTCTTGTGTTTGCATTTCCCTTTGTAATACTCACCTGAGTGGAGATTTTAAAAAAACAATAACACAACATTAATTTCTGCAATCTGCAGAAATTGTTCTGTCCATTACCCTTTAATTTCCACCCTGGTTTTGGCAGTGTTTTAACTGCAAGGAAGCATCCCTAACATGTTAATAGAGATGATACAAGATCCTAAATGGTTAGTACTAAGGCCTTGCTTTTGCAACTTAATTCCTCTTTCTAAAGGTATGTGCCTCCCATCTCCTGCTTCTTCTTCCCTATACACAACATTTTTTGTGTTCCCCAACCATGGGCAAACCTCTGCTACCCATTTCACTTCCATCCCTAGGCTCTTTGTGTCTTTTCCTTCCCTTTCTCCCCACTCTGAATATCTGAAATAGAGTACCTGGGTGTCTGGGACATCTCCCTCAGTGATGATAAATAAGCATCTCTGAGGGATCATGTAGAAGTAGATGATCTTGTCAGTGGACTAGGTAAACTGCTGAGGTCCCTTCTAGTCCTATTTCTCTGGGTTTCAATGAATGCTCAAAGGATCAAGCTGATTTATATAACCTCTTTTTATGAAAGAAAGATGAACACATTTGTTAAAGGTGATCAGATATGCCAGATGTAAAATATGGTGCCACTTTTGACTGCTAAGTTCGTTAATGCAACAGAAAAGCTGTAATGTACAAATCAGAGGCATAGCAGGTGTTTCTTCCTATATAAATTAAGTAATAGGGATTCTGTAAGTAGTATTGGTATTGGTTGAGATGTTTTGTAGTTGCTGTCCTGTATAATTTGGTCTATAAATTATTACATAACTGTAATAGTCACAAGTGAATCCTGTGATTTACAGGATTTTCAGTTAGGTTGTTATTCAGATGTGGACTGAATGCTTTAAATACAAGTACTGTACTTACGTCACTTAAAAAATTAGTTTATGATTCTTATCAAAGAACTCTAACAGCAACATCTAATATTATCATTATAAACAAACTTGGAAAAGGAAAGTGCAAAATATTTCTGCTCTAAATGAAGCAAATTATTTCTTTTCATTCTGTCATTCTAATTGCTCTTTATGTCTCCAAAAATGAACTGTGGTGGGTTAACCTTGGCTGGTTGCTCTCCCACTCCTCCTCCTCCTCAGCAGGACAGAGTGAGAAAACAAGATGAAAAAAGCTCATAGGTCGAGATAAGGGCAGGGCAATCATTCACCAATTACTGTTTTGGGAAAACAGACTTGACTTGGGGAAGAGTAATTTAATTTATTTCCAATTAGAAATAGACTAGCATGGTGATTAACAAAAACAAACCTAAAACCACCTTCCCCCACATCCTCCTTTCTTTCCAAGCTCAACTTCATTCCTTTGTTCCTGACTCTTCTACCTCTTCGTCCCCTTCCCCGAGTGCCGTAGGGGAATGGGGATGGTGGATTGTGGTTGGTTCAGAAAATTCGTCTCTGTCACTCCTTCCTTCTCATCCTGTTCCCCTGCTCCAGTGTGGGTTCCCTCCCACTGGAGACAGTCCTTCGGGAACTGCTCCGATGTGGGTCCTTCCCACGGGCTGCAGTTCCTCAAGAACTGCTCCAGCATGGGTTGTCCCCATGGGGTACATTCCTTCAGGAACAAACTGCTCCAGTGTAGGTGCCCTGTGGCATCACAGGTTCTACCAGATGACCTGCTCTTCTCCACAGGCTGCAGGTCCTCCCAGGAGATTGCTCCAGGGCAGGCTTCCCACGGGGTCACAGACTCCTTCAGGCATAGACCTGCTCCAACATAGGGTCCTCCACAGGCTGCAGGTAGGCATCTGCTCCACTGTGGACCTCTATGGGCTGCAGGGGCACAGCCTGCCTCACCATGGTCTTCTCCATGGGCTGCAGGAGAATCTCTGCTCCAGTGCCTGGAGCACCTCTTCCCCCTCCTTCTTCACTGACCTTGCGGTCTGCAGGGTTGCTTCTTTCACATTTTTTCTCCCTCCTCTCTCTCACAGGGTTTTTACCCTTTCTTTAATAAGTTATCACAGAGATGCTACCGATATTGCTGATGGGCTCAGCTTTTCCCACTGATGGGTCCATTTTGGAGCTGTCTGGAACTGGCTCTGTCGGACACAGGGGCAGCTCCTGGTCTCTTCTCACAAAAGACACCCTTGTAGCCCTTCCACTGCCAAAGCTTTGCCATGTAAATGCAATGCATAAACATTTATGAAAGTTACATTTCTCTTCTCCCATTATTCTCTGTAGATTCATCAAGAAAGTATGAAATTTTAAATATGTTTATCTGTTTCCAGGCAACTTACTGTTCTATAAGTGTTTTTCATTACTGATGTTGGCATTCCTTTTATTTCTGTGGTGAAAATGAGTTGCAGAGCATTTCTCTTTTATGTTACATGATACTTTGTACATTGCCTACTTAGAGTATTTTTCATGTTTTAAAATAACATTGTAAGTTTTAGTCCTCTCCTTGTCTTCAAAAATTCTTGTTGTCCTTGAGTGCATCACTTATTCCTACAGGTTATAGCATGATTGTATTGATAGTCTGTTTTTGCAGTGATCAGAAAGGATTTGTCAAACAAAAGATCATAGAACATTTTAGACTTTAATAATTCCCATTCTTTCTGACTGCTGAAATAAAGGGTGGACTGTCTAAATGTTATGGTTGAGTGTAAGAAGGATCCCATGGACGAATGAACTTCAGGGACCTAGTGATAATAAATCTGTGTCATGTTATTTTTTGCTGTGTCTGGATTTCTTTGATCCCATTCTCAGTCAAAGAGAGAAGACTAGAGTGTGTTCACGTTCTCTCTTTTTTGCCCTCAAAATAATATATGTTAACACTGATGACAATGAAGGTAGAAAATGGAGTTCTTTTGGAGGAAACCCAGCTCCTCTGAATTTCCTCCTGCCTTGAAGCCTGAATATGGAATAAAAACATGATGTTCTGCCCATTTTCTTCAGCACAACCAGCAGAGAAAATTCCTCCTGCTGTGGCAGAAGACAAGACTAATAATTGCTAGTATGACAGGAAGTTCTGATAACTGTTTCTGGCCATGCCGAAAAACAATTTTGAACTTACACTGTTCTTAGAAGATACTTAGTTCTGCTTCAAGGGGTCTGCCTCATTAGGTAGCTCGATATTTCAGATAGAAATATTGTGGGTTTTCTGGGTTTTTTTAAGCTTTCTGCCTTTATCAAACTTGATAAATGGCAATCACTAGAGCTGCAAGATTTTAAGTTTGAAATTTAATTAAAAGACACAACTGCAAGATTATTTTCATAAAATAACATATATTCATGTATACTTATTAGTATGGAAGATGCTTTAATGGAAATGCAATATTTGATAATTGATGTAAAACAAACACTGTGTTCCTACAGGTATCACCAGATCTTATGTGAACAAGACATTCATGAGAGGTTTTCTCTCTTTCTTTTAGTTAGTCCTACACAGCATCCTGAGGATAATATGCACTCTTCCTATAGAACGGAATATAGGGACAGATACTTCCATTTGTCATTTTGTATCTGATTCAATTGCACTGAGGAAGCTAACACTTTGCACACCAGTAAAGTAAGGATTTTTAGCTGAACAAGATTTCAGCACTTTCAGGACAGAAAGGACACTTTATCTTGTGTAAAGTTCCTCTCTCCAGCCCCTCTGGTTTCTCCCTGGGTGAGTACCTGAGGCCCCTTACAAGGATCCATTCATAGCCCACTCTTGCTCTTTCCATCCTGACTCTGGCTTCTGGGAAAGAGCAATGTAGAAGCAGATAAAGCAGCAGCAAAACCAACCAACCAGCCAACCAACCAAAATGCCATTAACCTGTCTCCATACTGTTTTTCATCTCATTATCTGCTTCTCATTATCTCTATACACTTTTCTGAATCATGATGAGGTAAATGTTAGATCAAGGATAAGTGTACTGAGCATCAATAAAGAGAAAGTCCTGAGGAGGAGGAATTAAGTAATGCCAGGTGGGCAGGAGGGCAGAGATGAACAGGCACTCCCTGGTGATGGAGGGGGGGAGAGAGGAGCTAAGAAACGGAATTGTAAGAAAAGTTGGAGACGGGAGAAGACCAAGAACACTTTATGGAGATCTGTTGCACAACCTACCCAAGTTGCCCATCCCCTTGTTTGCTTCCTTCACCCCTACTTCTTTTTTTGGTAGTTAAAAAAAGAAAACCAATTGCTTGATTTGAAAGGCTGCCCTGATTGTTAAACATGATTCTATTATTTTTGTATTAGTATATACCTGTAATTTTAATTTTACTGAGGAGTGTCTAATTTCGGAAATATCTCCATTGATATCAGTGGCATTTTCGAGGAGGTAAAGTGCCATTTGAGATGAGTAATTTTATTACTACCTTCTACCTGTCTTGCATTATTTCATGGGGCTCATTTCACGAGACTGCTCTGTCTCTTACAAGCTTGCTTGTACTACATAGCTCTATTAGACTCTCCTTGTGACTCCCTATTTATAACGATCTAAGTTTAGAAATATTTGATCACATATTAGCAGTTGTATGATGTGAGAAGCTATTTGTATTTCAGTATCAGCAGATTAGGCATCAGCTATTTTCTCTCATACATGGCACAGCAAGCTGCAGTGCTACAGTACTTTGTCAGGAAGTAGAGGAGATATATTGGGTGTGTAACCGTAACTGCATCCAATGGAGAGACAAGAGTGCTGGTCTAGGCTGTTGCACAGTGCACTTTCTGCTGACAAACAGGTGTCCCTTTACATTCCAGCAGAACTTGTAAATTATTTTACAAGATCTCTTCCTTATAGGAAGAACTATGTAAGTTTAAGAAGGATCATATAAAACATTTATCATATTTATCTATTATAATTAGCACAACAAGTAAATGTTGTAGCATTTAAAGCTCACTCCTCTAAACAAAGATATCAATTTATCTTCCAAATTCTTTACTCTCATAGTGCTATGGGAAAAATATAGATTGCAAGATGTAAGGGGAAGAAAGCTTTTGGGCTTACATGTGTAGCTATTGCTCTCATTAGGTTTCAATCTGGAATCACTGGGCTTTGTTTGACTGAATACATCTGACATTTTCCATCTCATTTGAATGGAGATATGGTCAGACTTCAGTGATTACATACACTGCAGTAGAGGCAAAATAATTCAGTCTTCGATCTGCAGATTTCCGGAGGCAGCAAGGCAAGTAGAAACATTTTTCTTTCCTATTCTTGATCAGGCTTTTTATCAGCCATGTGGAACCACTTTTGTTTGCTCAGCCACAGTTAGACTGAGGTACAGTTTAATAAGATCCATGTGTTAGAAGGATTTTTAAGCCAAATACTGGAGACTCCTCTCATTCCATGTTGGAACACAATATAAATCCTGCACATATATACGTGCATATGCACACATGTATGTGCATGCATACATGTCTATAGATACGCATATATTTCTCAGCTGTTTGGAGATTGTTCCTCACAAACTTCAACATTTCAAAATTTCAGAAGTATTGCAGCTAAATACCATTGCAGTTTCTATTGCTCTTCTTGAAAGTACCAAAGTTAGATACTTAATCTAAACTATGCAGTATGGGTAGAATTAAAACTTTTTCTGTTTCATGCGGAGATAATCAGGAACATATCATTATTGTATTTAGAGGTGGATTGGATACAGCCGTATTGTGAAAGTGTGAGGGAATGGGTGTTTCAAGAGTGGATGTGGCTTCAAAACATGAAACGTGAATCCACTTTGCTGAATTTATCCTAGGGGAAAAAAGTCAAGACCTGTAACTATTTTTCCATGTCTCTGCAGTTCAGACAACAAGATGAAATATGATAAGAACAGAATCCTAAAAAGAATGAAATGGATTTTTTTACAAAGAAGAATCCTCTGAGTATTATTTCCAGGATTTTCCAGGACTGCCTTTATGTATAGGACTAGTTTCGCAGTGGTGTAAAAGCCTCTCAGTGGCGTCAGCCCAGCAGAGGACTGTATAACGAAAATAAGAATGAGGCCTATTGCTCTCAACAGAAAGACAGTTTTCTGAGTTACAGGAACAGAATAACTGAGTGATTGCCTTGTTTCTTCTCTGCAAGAGAAGACACAGCTGGAGATAGAGGTGCACATTCACAGCACGTGGCTACCTTGGTACCAAGGCTAAGAATGGCTTTACTAATAGGACTAGCATAGACAATATCCCCAAATAATGTCAGCTGCTGTGAAAATATTGCAAGTCAATCCATGATGAGGAAGTTCATCAGTGCTCACCGCATCACCACCAAATGTGAAAAACAGTAGCTTTGAAAGCTAAGCCAATCCATAATTTTCTGAACAAGGAACTATTTCATTGCTGGAAGAGGAATAAGTACTAAAGAAACTGAATGGAAGTGGAGACAATTTACTGCTGTAGGCCTAGAACTAGTGGAATTGCTATTTGTCAAGAATTGACCTTTTCCTCTTCAGTGGATCTACTTCCATATTGACCTATCTTAAAATCAAAGTAATTGCTATCCACTGTGTGCTACCCTGGGATTAGAACTTGTTCTGTCTGACTTTTATGTATTTCAACTGCTGTCCACAGGCTGGTAAGTAAACAAATTCAGTTTTAGACTAGTTGACTCAGTTGTTTCACTGAAAGGAACTGAGGGATGAGAGTTTTTCCTTGAATTTACTCTTCTTTTTTACTTACTGCAGTCTTTCTTGGTCATTTCTCTGGAAATGAGATTAGCAACCAAATTAGAATGTAATAGCATTTTTCAATTAAAGTTTGAAAAATGGAGGGGGGAATGCTTCTGGGAGGGCAAAACGAGTAGTGTTTTTCTTCAGTAGAACTGAAGGAACTTGATTTCTAGATAATTTTTTTTTATTATTATTATTTCATTCTTTCTACAGCTGTGGGCAAGACTGTACATTTATGTTGTGTGTTCCCTGGACTGATTCCTACAATACAAAAGAGTTTCAAATGACATGTCATGCAGAGTAATGCAAATCCTACTGAATAGGGTCCTTAATATGCTTGAAAGCAGCCAATTTACATCAACAATGGAGTGAGCCTGTTTTGGCTGATATTTCAGAGTTGAAAATAAGGTCTTCACAAATATTTTGTTTGCAACAAAATACCTCCCTGCACTGAACTTCCATGGTGACTGAAGCGGGTTGCATTCCTGTTTCTGTCTAGCAGAGTATTTAGCAATCTCGAAGTCCATGATCTGCAGTTCTAGGCCATCCTGTGCCATGAGTCAGGAAACTTTGGGCAGCCCTC
>VYZV01030409.1:279-15058 GCA_013401275.1 Pandion haliaetus | reverse complement strand
GGGAATTTTGGTTTTACCCCAGCAGATATTTATCACTGTGAGAGTCTTGTGACTTTGACAAATTTTACAATAATGGGTTGTGCATACAACCTACAATAACTGACAGAGAATAATATATTCCATCTGCTGGAGATGTCCCATGAGGTTGACCTTCAAGGTCCAAAAACTTTCACATTTTTATAATTTTTTTCCTCCCTAATAAAAAGCATTATGAAACAGCTATTCAGTTCATTTTGAGAAGCATACATTGCAGTGAATAGCTGTTATTTGAACATGAAACTCAAGTGCATGTAAAAGATTTCAGTTACACTCAAATGTTACTTATTTTTCTTCCATTTGGATCAGTCTTTATGACCTGTCACTCACTTTTGCTATCATAAGCAACCATCACCTTGATACTGAAGTGCCTTCTTTAAATCTTACAGGAATACTAAAGATGCCAAAGAGTTCATACATGTCTTGTCATCCTGATAACAGACCCCACTGCAGGGGAGTATGTACACAATGGCTGACAGAAGTACAGGTAAAGATCAATTTCAAGACTATAGAGAACAATTATGGCTATAATCTCACGTTAGGACAAAAATCACTGAGGGTTTTAAATCACTACATGAAAAAATAAAACTATACACACAGGTATGATAGAGTTCCTCAGTAAAAGTAATAGATATCCATGAAAAGAATCTACTACACTAGAATGTCTTCACCATCACAGTTATTTTCCAGAGTTGGTTTTCTTAAATACTTGTTTGCTTTAGCTGTTCCTTTTTAATTTCTTTCTAAATAGCTTCCTCATTTTGAGAGGTTTGACTTGAAACAAGGAATCTATTATTGCCAAAGACTTTTGGCCTTTCCATTCCTGCAAGGATGGTCAAGTTCCTATGGTTAAAGAGCAATTCATTAGTCACACCTGAAACCCCATGCATGGTGCAGAACTAAGTCAGGAACTATTTTCCTTTTAGGTCACCAAGTGTTTGTTTCAAGATTCCATCACTTATCATATGTAAAGTTTTAGTTTCCGCATTGTGCCCTATTCAATACATGTTTTTTATTACACATACAGAAGTATCTCAGAAACCTTAATGTTCATCATATCTTTAAGCTTTATAAGGCTTCCCTTTTCTCAAGCCCTCTTCATATAGAAGAGGAAAGCATTTTTGCCTAGCTTTGAAAGATATGCCTCCTAAGCAAGTTCTGAGCAAGCCAAGAGGATGCTGGGTGGACATGGATACAGGAACAGGATATCCTAAGAAAAACCTTATTTTCATGAAAAAGGTGTGCTTATGCAATGCAGTTCCTGAATTAAAGTAAGGAAAAGGAAATTTTAACTTAATTTCAGTCTATTTCTGCCCAGAACAAGGGAGTTTTCTTAGTGGGACTGTTATTCTGCTGCCTGCACTTGCCAGGCATTTGTTTCAGGTCTCCATACAGTCTCTCTTGCACCTGACCAGAGCAGCAGACTAGAAAAGCTGTTTTAAAGCAACAGCTCTGCTCCTCCCAGGTCAGGCCTCTAAAAAAAGTGATCTAATTCAACCTCAAAGTTTGCCATCATCTGTAAAACATCCAGCCTCCACAACCAATGAATAAAATATTCCACTATAGCAACACTGAAAGAGAAGCTGGAATGGCCCTTTTCAATTGCCTTTTTTTAATTATTATATTCTCTGCCTTTTCTACTTTCAGCTTTTTAAGAGAGGAAAAATACCCCCATTTACAGGCTTGAAGCCTAGTACTTCCACTTACCAAGAATAGAAGCCTATTAATTCTGGCAATGAGAAATTCACCAAGAAAAATCAGGTTTAAACTTTTGAGAGGTGTCAAGAATGTTCAGTCAATTGAGCAATCGAGTTAGCCAACTACATTCCTGGAAGCTTTGTAACAGAAGGAATGAATCAGAAAAATCAAATTAAGTGTGACTTACCCCTGACACTGGCTAAGGCAAAACGTGAAAGAAAATGAAAAAATAGATAAAAGTTAATTGGTAAGGGAATAATACGCATGGCTGTCTCAGAACAAGAATAAGTTAGACCAGATATAATAAAAGTACAACAAGAAAACGTTTTCAGAAAAAGTGGAAAAAATTCTTTCCTTTTCCTGTTACCAAGCCGTCAGGCAGAGATACAGGCTTGTCTTTTTAATCTTTTTTCTCTGATGCAGAGAGCTTTGCTCAGACTAATTATGAACGTTTAGGAAACATAGCTTAAGCAAATAAACGTCCACTGGCAGAGTCATGAATATAGACGACATAGTCCTCAACACCTTTACTGTCTTCAGTACCATTACAAGTTACACACCACTCTGCTGCTTCTGTCCATCACTGACTGCTACCACAATACCAAAATACACTCAGCAAAAGTCAGCTACTACATGGTCAGCAAGGGAAGCTGCACAGCTCTAACAACAGAATACTATGTTCATTCTCAGCATGTTTAAGAGACATGTAGTTAAAGCAGCAACTTTATTTATAAATCACACCCTTCATCCCCTTTCCCAGAACCCTATAAAAGCACTGGAAATGCCAAACAACAATTAAAATACCACCATTGCTGAAAAGCAGTCCGACCTCAAAGTGACAGATACAAGATTTATATAAGATTATAAAACATAAGGAAGAACATGAGGGGTAATGAAAACCTCCATCAGTGGAAGAAACATTCTTCCTCCCACAATGGCAGTTCATGACTATCAGCTACACGAAGCAGAGGCTTGAAGGTCTTTCTAAATCCCTGTGGGAACCAGATGCTTCTACCCCTTACAGATGTGCCTCAATATGCCACAGCTCTCAGATCTCTGCTGTTCCACATCTGAGTGACAGCTTTAGCTTGGATGACATAGGTTGCATTAACAATACAATCTAGCAACTCTAAAGTTAAAGCAACCCAGTGAAACACCTGCCTTTGATTGTGTTCAATACAGAAGACACTACATATTCCCTCTGGGGACAAAAATATTTAAAGTACTTTTCACTAAAGAAACCATCACGTCAAGACTACAGTCATACTCTCTCCAGGCTGAAACTGTGTGTCAGCTTCAATGTCACATAAAAGCAGCAATTTTATACAGAGGTGATGTTCAGGTTTATCAAAGACAGATGAAAACCTAAGCAAAGCACCACGTGACAACATAACTGACTAGGGCCATCATCTTTGGATACCTGAGTTAACTTGGCAAGGCTTTGTGTACCTCTAGGTATGGAGCATAAGTCCTCAGACTTTGAGGAAACAATCTTGCCTTGAGCTAAAGTTTTAGCAGATCCAGAACTAGCGCAAGTTTCCCCAACCCCATCAGACAAAGGAAATCAACACAAAGGTAGAAAAATTAGCTTTCCAAAACCCCTCATTTTATAGTAAACAATATTTCATACCTACATTTCCACTAGAAACTTAATTTTAAAAAGAATTTTACAAACAAAGCAGTATCTTAGCTCAGCAGTGAAATTCAGCCAGTTTCCAGGTTGAAATACAACAGCCACTTATAGCAACACACAGTATTTTAAATTAAGCAGGAAAAAACCCACTTATCAAAACCTCTTGTTTGACATGGGCATAAAAAAAATTAGCTGTTCCTATCACAATTTATCTGCACAATGTTTAAAAGAATGCTGTAAAAAAGTAAAGATTTTTCATGTTTTATTTTCCTTCCTTCAGGTTCTATGTGAGGTAAAGTTTAAGGGTGGGGTAGATCCGAGGAAGCTTTCCATCAACCTCTGAGATAATTCAAAAAAGCAGAATTAACAATATATCAAATATCTTAATTGGGTTAACTTTGGTAAACAAAGAAAGCTCTTTTGATGTTCACACCACATGAATCTAAAGATTTTCTTAATTTTTGTCCCCCTGTTGTTATGTAATTGTCCTCTGTTTGAAGCACCTTGCTTCACTGATTAGTTTAAAATTTTTTTCACAGAAATTTTCCCTTCATCAGTTCAATTCACTTTAACACTGCCTCTTAAAAAATGGCAACCTGAACATAAGTTACCTCCTGGTTCATCAATGTAGAAAGACACCTCTTTTTTGCCTTCTTGTTCTTCAATGGGATCAAAAGTGATCTGGGGAACAGACAAGGCATTCTCTCCTGGGTTTATTACAGGTGCAGAACTGTTACCACAGCCTAGTTTCCCTTTTCTTTTGTATCTTCTAGCCTGTAGTAGAAGTGGAATGATATCAGAAGATACTATCAAAACCAGAAAAGTACACACATGAACTTCACTATACAATAAATTCATTTTAGGTTTTGTTTGATTTTTTTAAAGAATGCAACTGAAATTCAGTGAAAGTGTGAAAATATTAACCAAGGTTGTAAGAGTGGCTGATTCTGAATTACCAACTTAAATCTGGTAAGAATTGGATTTTCAGAAGATGCTTAGCACATTCTGAAAATGAGTTCTTAAGCAAAATTTCTCAAACTGGGTCCAAAACTCAAGTCACCCAAAATAATAATCACTTGAGTATACAACAACTTGGCTGTAACATCTTTCTAAGCTCCGATTAAACATAACCATAGACTTTG
This sequence comes from Pandion haliaetus, assembly GCA_013401275.1. Classification (NCBI taxonomy): domain Eukaryota; kingdom Metazoa; phylum Chordata; class Aves; order Accipitriformes; family Pandionidae; genus Pandion; species Pandion haliaetus. Next base: position 10,549 of record VYZV01030409.1, on the reverse strand, counting down.
AGTTATGAGCTAGGCACTGTACAGCCTTCTCAACTAAAGAAAACTTCACCTTTTACTAAAAAGGCTGAATTAGGCACATCAGGAGAAGATAAATCCTTCCTCCTGCCTCCAAAGTTGAAGTTCTCTTGATTTTAGAAGCCTAAGAGGCAACCTAATAAGCACCCTACAATTAGTACACAAGAACAAAAAATGAAGGTTTGGATTCCCCTGGTTCCAAGCACGGCTGGTGTCTATCTGCTTTTGTAACTGGAAGTGACCAACATAAGAGCCAATCATAAGCTGACTACATGCCCTGTGCTGTCTCCTGGATAGTGCCACCACCTAGCTATATAAATACTACTTCTCACACCATAGCATTTATTTCCAGTCTTCATGACCACCTACCCTTTGGCTCTAGTCCCACCTGGTTCTACTACTCACACACCTCAAAACAGAGGTAAGAGGCATACATTAATTTGCCTGATGCTCCAGTAACCTTCTGACAAGGAGCTGAGATTTAGGGCTACTGCACTCAATTCTGCAAAGTACTGTGGCCTCTGATGTGACCACTAAGCAGTTCGAGATAAGCATCGACAGAGAGAACAAGTATTCACACACATCAACATAAACAGCTGCAGGTTCAGTGTATTCACAATGGGACAATGCTACTTGGTCTAAGTAAACCAATTCTTATTTTATTACAGTCTGCATTCAGTCTTTTGGAATTCATTCTTCTGAGAGTGGATGCTTTACAGTGCATCAAAAGGCAAAGATTTTGGTCTCATGGCAGGAAAAGAAACTAGGAATTCCCTGGAGAACAAAATGCTACAATGTGCACAAGAGGATCAATATACATTTAAGTCTTTAAAATAAGAGGTTAGGTAGAAAAAGAAAGAACTAGTCTCCTTTGGTAAGGGAAGATGATCCATTGGTAAGAGACAAAAGAACCATTACGTTCTTGATTTAGGGTTAGCAGTTCACAGGGAAGTTTAGGTTTAATAATATATTAGGGAAATCCNAAAAAAAAGAGGGAAAGTACTAAGGGCACTAAAGACTGTCTTATTTTTTCTAGCTCTCCCACCATGGATTGCTTGCTGTCCAGAAAAACACCCTACCCAGCCTTACTTCAGCTTTACTCCTTTCCTCCTGTTTTTTCTGCCTCTAGTTACAAAGAAGCTAGTCTCATGGCAAAGTTACACTCTGCTTAACACCAAGTAGTTCGCACTGCTCTAACACTGAAACATTTACATGCACACAGATCGTGCCAATACAGCTTTCCACCCATGCTGTGGGGAAATTGTACTGCAATCCTCCGCTGGGCAACAGGCATCAGTGGGATTTCACTGCCTAAACCCAGGCCTCTAACATCACTTTAGAAACCCTGGGTATCTGAGCTAGACCTGCTGCAGACCTGGACCTTTCTAGAAGGGCTGCTGAAGGCTAGGCAAGCTTGCCAATGAAACTACATAACTATATTTAGGCAAACCCACCTGTGCAGACAAACACTATTCCACTTTACTGCAGCCACAGCGCCGGAATTTGCCCAAATTTCTACACAGAGTTCCACATAAAAGTACCACAAAGAAAAGTACTTGGGCAAGAAAAGCACCAATACTGTCAGCCACATGTTGAATGTGAACATAAATTTTTAACCAAGCTTTCTCCTCTCTTTCTGTATGAACTACTATGCAAAATGGGAAAGCATTATCATTGACTTACACTACCCTTTGAGAAAGTAGAGGAGACTTCAGAGGGGATAAAACAATGGAGAACTGGCACCTGTCTGACCACCAGGGCAAAATGAAAATTAGAAGACATTTGTCCCTCTGGAATATTTTAAGGAAAACTAAACTAATCATGCTGTGGCATGAGGAAAACAATCAAATATCCCATTACAAATGCCTTTCGGCTCTCCAGATTCTTTGGACACTTCATATGGATTTTGGCAAGTGATCCAAATCAAAGTAAAAGCAAGAATAGAGTTCTGCCAACTCTCCGTTACCTGTTTTCTCTGACTAGGGCTAGATGGCGCTGGTGTTTTTTTGGGATGTTGCATCGGTGATGTAACATAGATCTTCCATGTTGCTGTAGAACTGCAGGATTTCTCTGCTGCATAGCACCGCCACAGAGTCTACAATAAAACCCAAACCCCATAATCTCAGTGAATAAGCAGTCACTGTTATCCTGCAGTACAGGTAAGGCAGATTTTGCTGCAAATCAAGCTAACAGCAAAATCTTCAATCAACATCATAACACTGCAAAGATTTCTGACTGCAATCACTGTGCTATACCACACAACACCATGCCTAATAAACTACATTCTTCCCTGTATATAACTGTGGTGAGTGCAATTTGCACCGGGAAACATACATTCAGTACATAGGGATCTTAAGTATGCTCTTTGTAGTGTTCTCCCTAGGAGCTGAGGTCTAGCCCTGCTCACAGCAAAAAACCAAACCAAAACAAAAACCCCACAAAAACCCCACAAAACCCCAACAAAAACCAAACAGCCCTCATAAAAGCAAATCCCCACAAGCATCATAGAATACTGCTGTTTCCCATTTTCTGCAGTGTGCCACATTTTAGTATTCGTGCACCACGCTATTGCATTCTTTATATTATCATATAGAATGCTATGCTGGGACATTATTCTAAACTGAGGTGTGTGTATACATGTATATGTATACACATTCATCACCTCAGGATTTGGCAGATGTACAGGACTTAAAGGAAGATAAAAAGGAAGTTGGGAATTAAAGATCGTAACAGAGTTTTTTTACTATTTCACCAAATAGACTGATTGCATCCAGTTAGTATCATTACGCCTTTGAATCTCAGGTTAGCAAAACCTCCTGTGCTCACTCATGAGAGGGGGACAGGCAATTATCTAATTCTCTCTAGTGACTGAAGTGGATCAAAAAAAACAAAGCAGTTAAACACAAGTTATATATTTAAAATAAATCTAGTAACTGTGACTCTCAGTGCTTTAACTACTAGGCCATACTCACCTTCCAATACTCTCCTAAGCATTTTACTGTTAGGGGCCTTACCTGAATTAGAGATGCTGCAGCTGGGATTTGTCTGTTAAAATGCTTCTGGCGTTGTTTCTGCTGTACTTTCAGGGCAAAACCAGACCCCAGAATACCCTAAATATAACCAAAATTACTAGTCAGACTCCAATATGGCTTCACATGCCTAAACCAAATACTTAGCATATGAAATAGACATTTTATAAAAGACTTCCCTAGAAAAAGTTCAAAATTTTCAAATGTCCACAGTGACAGTTCTATTTATTCCAACAAATAAACTCAAAATTGAGCACATTGATATTGGCATCATGTAACTTCAATAAACATCATGTGTTTATTGCTGTGATCTACAGGTAACATTTGTCAGAGATATTCACAGAGGCAGTCACGTTCCAAATGCAACCCTACACAATGGCGGGAGAAGCAAATGCCAATGTCACAACTGATCTACAGCTATTCTTTGCACTTATTTTTAATTCCTTGCCACAAAAAAAACCCCACAACTAAAGCCAGAACCCAGTTTAATTTTCCAGGCAAATTGAGCAAAGAAGCCAAAGATGTGCTTTATAATTTCAGCATTTCTGTTAAAACATAGTTACTGAAGAAATACTTTGTCTTTTCTAATTGTTTTGATGTTGTTGGGTTCCCCCCCCTTCTTTTATTTGAAGATCTAAAAAGCCCAAAGATGCTTTATAGTACCATGTAGGAAAGCAGATGCAGTTTCCTAGACCTCTGCTTCGTGGCAGCGTTCCTCTCCTCACAAGACCCCAAATTGTTCTTATATAATCACAAAATAGCAGAAACGAAGAAAGTCTCACCTCTGGCATTGACATGCTGATAAAAAAACCACACCTCTTTACCTCACAGAATAGCTTCAGTTCTCCAAGTAGTGAAAATTATTCTTACCTCCTTTCTAGGCCACATCTCTCTAAAACAACTGCAGTAAAGACACAGCAGTTTCACTCGTTTGCATGTGTGTGCACAGACATACATACACACACTCAAGGACATGTGTGTGCACATTCTGAAGCAACACTCAACCCCATTGTTTCCCATCAAAGGCACTAATTTAAAACTACCTGTAAGCCCAAGTCAAACAGAGACTTTATTAAAGTGATCCAAGTTCTACTTACCGCTGGCAGAGCAAAGAAAGATATAGCAAATACTGAAAAACAGGAAGCTATTGTCTTCCCAATCCATGTCTGGGGAACTTTGTCTCCATAACCAATTGTTGTGACCGTTACCTAGGTCAGAAACAAACATCTGATTCACTGCAATGCAGTACCTTTTCTCCCCAAAAAGCAGGAAAAAAGAAAGAAGGAGGAAAATAGTAGAGAAGTATCAGGAGATACACACGGATCAACAGTGTTTGGATTTGTGCATAAGGAAACCACAGGAGTACACTAAGCATCGCTGCAGATTTAGCCTGTTTCTATATTCTTCAGCAAGCATTCACAACTGGCCACTGTTCTGGATGCAACAATAGTCTGGACCCACGATGACTGTTCTCACAGTTTATAGCTGGCTGCTTCTACCCTTCCAAAACTGCAAGGGTGGGCCCTGTGTACGTGCAATTTTTATTCTTTTGCTTTAAAAATGTAGTTCCACAGAGTTCAGAAGGAAGCCCTGAAAGCACTGACTTGTGCTCAACCAATGCACAGACATCTGCCAAACTCTGCAGCCAGGCAGAGACACTAGTTGCAGCAGGGTAAGCTACACCCTGTGCTGGCAGGAAGAAGGAAAAATCAACAGAACTAACACCATCCCAGCTGAATCTTCACAGCAAGAGGAGGAACACACAACCATTCAATGACACATTACTTCCCAAAGTAAGTATGCCAGTGGACCGAGAGCTAAATACAGCTGAGCCCCACGCTCGGCTTTTTTCCTCACCCCACCAGTTCTTTGCCACTCAAAATTGTGTTCAAGCCACAGGATGCATCATATTACTGTAGCTGGATCTCCTTATGGCTTATCAGAGTGCAGCAAGGGCCAGGTACTCCCTAAGGGACAGGGAGCCCAGAGTCAAGGGAGCTAACACAGCCAGCAGGGCAGTACCTCCTCAGTCAGGATCCAGTCCCACAGCACCCAAGCAAAACAGACGCAGAAAGAGCAGCCAGATCCATCCAGGAGTCCAGATTATAAAGCAATATCACAGCAATGAGGCAGGTCCAACATCAAGCCAGGGTTAGGATCAAGTCCAGTGACCAACACAGAGATCCACAAGGAGGAAGCAAAGCCACAATATCAGCCCATGGATTACAGTCATACTGAAGGAACACCACAACCAGACATAACTACAGTTAAGCTAGAGACCTCCTCTCCTCTACTAATGCTGAGCTTAAATAGAGCCCCTGGGTGTGCGTAGAGGCCACAGGTGATGCTGGTTAGGGTCATTAGGCCAATTAGAGCCCTGACAACGGCCTCTCCTCTCAGCAAGGCATGTCCTCACTCAAGTCTGGGATCAGTAGGGACTTGCTGTAGAGAGACTAAATCACTGTGGGGTTGTCAGGCCACCCCTGAAAAGCCACAGAGGCAAAGAGGGCCTGAGTGGGAACAGAGGTTTTGGGCTGTTTCTGATGAGCCATAGCAGCCTGGAAGAGAATTCATTAGGAGCCCAGTGGTCAGTAAAGGATTGGTGCACTGGGGGAATCGGAGTTCAGGTGAAGGCTGGTCCATCAGAAGGGTTTGTAATGTAACAAGGGCCAGCTGCTCCCCAACAGAAGGGAGGGGATCCAAGGAGGGATTCCACAGCTGGCCAAACAGGGACCTCACCACCCTGGGCCCAGCCCCACAGCAGGATAGACTCACAAACAGTGGCCATATCCAACAAAAAGTCTAAATTATACAGCAATATCAAGGTGATGAGGTAAGTCTGAGGTTGAGTATGGAAGTCAGCCCATAGGTTGAGCCCCAAATCACCAGACCATGGCTGAGCTGGAGACCAGCTCTCCTCCAGCACAGCTCAGCCAAGAAATTAGTACCCAGGGCTGAGCCTAAATAGAGGCCCTAGGCCATGGGTGTAGGGGTGGCCCCAGGTGTTGCTGATCAGAGCCATTAAGGCTTTTTAGCACACTCAGAGCCCTGACATTGCCATGAAATGGTATGAGAAAGATGACTTGTACCTCTGAGAAGTGGAAAGCTTCTGGTGAGGAAATGAAGAATACTATCACCAATACCAACCACTGGGGAGAGCTTTAAATAGAAAAAATGTACTTCTATTTGGGAGCACCAGCCCTAACCCAGTCTCACTCCCTTCACTTTGCCTTGAATGGTAGTAGAAATACAGCCAAAACAGACTTAAAAGAACATGTAAATTTACACTGACTACAAAAGAGGATGTGGAAATACTGCCTTTTATGGGAAAAGTTGCTGACAAATACTTAGATATTATGCAAAAATAGGCTTCTCAGAAGAAACTATCAGCAATAAAGGCATTGGAAGAATATATTTCTTCCTCCTCTCAGAGCAGTTCTACAGAGAGCTGGAAGGAAAATTTGCAGGGAAAAAATGACCAACTACTACCAAACTGAGTTTTTCCAAGTTCAAAAAAAATTAGGCTTGTGTTTATTCATCACAAATTTCTCACTTGATGTAGTCAACTCGGTAGTATCTATATCCTCTAATGAATATTGTTATTTTGAATTGCACACCATTCTCAGCAGGAGCTCTGTCTTGCCAGGTGCTTGTCCAGATTTAATGTGGCTTGCCCATGAAGTGACTCAGGTGTTGTGTGCTACCAGCAGTACATACAGATAGATGAGTTTTCCAGCCCCCCAAATTAAACCAAACCCCCCAAAATTCAGCTGTGAAAAGCAGTATGTGTTAATGAGGAGTGGAGGAAGTTAAAGCAGTGTTTCTTTAACAGCACTTCAGCTCCTCAGTGCACCCAGATGACCCCTTAAAGTCTGGGATTTTTCCTTCCTTTCCTCTCTTTTTTCTTATGAAAGGCTTCTTGGTTTTTTTGTGGTTTGTTGGGTTNTCAGGACTTAAAAACAAACTGCAGTAATGTTGAGCTGCCTTAGTGTTACTATGGAAGACAGCATGAAAGCTGTAACCACAGAAAAGATGATTTTCCATCTCTACAGCAGGCATTTGGCTGGCAGATTCCTGCAGGTGCCTGAACATGCCTCAGAAAGTTTCTCCCTGGCTACCTTAAGAGGGTTGCTCCTTGGTAATCTAATTAGTGCATTGAAGTATGTGGAAAGGATTATAAATAATGTAATTCTCTGGCTTTCTTAATCACATCCAGAATCTTTTTCTACTTGTATATCCAAAAGTTATTAGTTATCTGCTCAGAGAATGTTCAATAACTAGGTTTTGGAAAACGACACCTCCTTTGTAACACAGATTTACTATGGCACGTTCCAGCTGGTATGCACAGGCTCTAACACAGGCTCTGAAAACATATATGTACACTTCAAAAAAGGAAGAACTCTAATTTAGTAGAAGTCAACAGAGCTGCTCATATGCTTTAAGATAGGCAGGTGTCCTGAAGTTTGAAGAGTCTGAACTGCACACCTCAAAAAAAATATTAAATATAAAGGGGTTCAAACTGCTATGCCTGGCATGGAAATTTACTGCTGGAAATTCTGAGCAATTGATCCCAAATACCTCTGCCAGTTAACACCAATTTACTCGAGCAACTCTTTAACTCAAGTTCAACAGTATAGAATAGTCCAGTTTGCAGCAAAACCAATAAGCATCACCAACAGCAAGATATGAGCACTGAAGGTCCAACAGAAGAGAAGCCTCCTACATGCCTTTCTTCTTTCCTCAAGAAAAAATACCCAGAAAGGACAGAAAAACTGCTGTGACATGGGTTGCAGTTCTGGCAGACTGACAATGCTGTTGGAAATGCATTTGCATGTGTTCTAACATGCTATAACTTCTGAAAGTGGCTTCATCTAAAATACCACAAGCCTTTGATATGTCTTTGCAGTTTAATCTGTGTGCCTGCCAAATCTAGGTGAAACAACCTTGCATTTAACTGGAGCGGGTGAATGTAGTTAGCATTTAATTCCAACTCTCATTCATTCTTTATTTTCCCTTTTCTTCATATTTAAACCTTTCAGGTCATTTGTATCAAGTTCAGCAAGCTTGCACTTTCTGCTCAAAGCAAAATGTTACCCATAATACACTCTGTTTTTTGTCAGACACATAAGACTTTCAAATACTTGCTACCAAGATTTTTTTCCTATGGTTCAGTTTTGAAAGGCAAAAGTGAAATCAAATTTCACTCCCTAGTAACTCCACATCTGTGTTTCTATGCTACAGAAGATTTGAAAAGAAAAAGAAACTGATTCACTTTGTCCTTTGTCACTGTTCCCAGCTGTGAACTGCACCTGCACCGTGACTCACTAATGCTGAGGAGGCCTAGGCATCTGAAAAGCTTAAACAACAATTTAAACAGTGTTCTTCGTGTGCCTCACACAGCTAGAGAAAGAAAAAGCTGATATTATCTTGCTATTACAAAAGTCAAGTTTTGGAAAACAACAATAAAACCCACTGAGCACTTTGCAAAGCATATACATACACTTTGAAATACAGATTGCAAGTCATCTATCTCAACAAGGTAAAGTAATGCACATTTTAAACTTATCTGTTAGTCTTTATAACTGAACTCCTTTTGAATTCCTTAAGTCAAAAATATTAACAAAATATGCTTGTATAAACACATCCTGACTTTTTTAACTTTAATTTTTTACTCTTTACTCAAATCAAGGCTGTAGATTCTAGCATTTAACAATATGTTGTAATCCATGTCTGAACATTCAATGCAACTCATAAAGCAAGTTCTGGATAACTAGAGCTAAAAAAATAAAAAAGAAGGAAAGGTAGAAAAAGCACACTGGCTTCACATGGAAGTTGTATTACATGCAGGAATAACCCATGCATGAATATACCTGGGCAGAACTGGATGCTAAATACCATAGCTAGTTCCCAAACTCATTGCTGAAAATCCTTTTATGTTTTCCAATGTACCTTGCTCCCCTCAGTTTGATAAGGGGTTCTTCTTCCCTCCCATTCAGGTCTGAATTTGGGCATTTCTGGCCTTTTGCAGTTACAGGCCTAGGAATTACTTTATGAAACACCAAAGACATTGTGCAGAGCAAACATGAATCGCCATCCTTTAGTGATTACGTATTAAATTAAGACCTCCTTATTAATAAACTATAAGCTTTCCATTTTTCACTGGTGTCATTTTAATTCACATGGTACTACAAACCTCTTTGGAACTTCACTATGCTAGAAAAATGTATGAGATTTTTCTCACAGATTTAGCTGAACTAGCACAAACTTTTCTGGGAGCCCTAATGCTGCTGAACTGCCCACAAGCAGCCCCACTTTGAATTAGAAGTACTTCACCAACTATTCAGCTAGACCATTAGTAAAAACAGAAACAGTAGCCGTGTTCCACTGCATTCAGTCATTTGAACACTGGTATTTGAGCTGAACTGCTCAAATAATAGCAGAATAAGTGAGCTTGTGTACTGGTTTGTTTTCTTAAAGTAGACATGGGGTATCTTTCATAATGTCAACTACACCCTAATTGTTTTACGTTTAAAATATAGCACAATCTGTGCTTCTGGGACATTTATTCTTTTCCTCCACTAGCTAGAGATTATCTCATGTCTATAACCATGAGGTTTTACATACTGAAAATTTTATCATATGCTTATTGAAGACTTTAACAAGTGATTGTTGTATGGGCTAGTTTCTTCCCAGCACATTAGATAATCAGGTCCATCTGGCCATTTAGTGGATTTTTCTTTTTTTACTAGATTCTTCTTGGTTTGTACTGTTTTTGCACAGCCATAGGTGATACTCTGCAAATGAAATTAATACCTGACAACCTAATGACAGGAATGTAATGTTTAATAGATTTTTATACTGAACCACTTGAAAGGTTGTAACTCAGGCTACATGTAATATAATCTATATTTCTGTATACTTCACTGAAGTAGAGGCTTACGCAGCATCTTATTTAAGGATTAGAAACATATACCTATTAGGAACCTTTCCTCTGCCTTCCCAGACTTACTCACCAGTTTATTTGGATGTAGATAAACAATTGGTTTATGGCCCAATAACTATATTGGCATTTTTCAAGTCTATCATCTAAGAACAACTCCAGTTTATTGTGTTTCAAATCACTCTTGAAATACATCCTTCTCTCTCTGGAAGTTGGTGGCTCTGCATCTGTTCTAGTCCTCTCATTTTTCTCTGTCACTAACACCAATGTGATGGATCATCTCCTT
>VYZV01030403.1:220-20863 GCA_013401275.1 Pandion haliaetus | reverse complement strand
CTGGCAGTGGTCTCCCTCTGCCAAGGCCACGCAGCCCCTGGCCCGAGCAGGCAGGACTCTGCTTAGTGTTTCAGCGGGACAGGTCTCCCTCTTGCACCCATCAGTCGCCAGCCCCCAGGGGTGCCCCCTCCGCAGCCATGTGCGACCCTGNGAGGTGGAGTTCTGGCTCGTTCCCCCCTGCCCCAGCCTGTACCCACTGGCAGCACCTCGGGGAGGAGGGGAAGGACAGCACCCAACGCCAACCCAGTCACCCAGCCCCAGTCCTACCCCCGCGGCTCTGCAAGCAGGGCTGGAAGGGACAGGATGCGGTGCCTGCTCCGCGCCACGCACAGGGACAGCTCACGGCCCTGCCCGACCCAGGCTCCTCCAAGTCACCCACCATCCCGTGTCCCAGAAGGAAGCTGGGGCACAGGGGAAGGGGGAGAGGAGAGCAAGGCCCAGGTGACAGGGGCCGAGGGCTGGGAGTGCAGGGGGAGACCCGTGTGCCAGAGCCCTACCCCCGGGGAAGGAGGGGAGAGGGTAAGGCCCTGCTGAAGGGAAGAGGCCAAATGTCCAGACAACCTTCCTGGGACAGCCGCGGTCCAGCTTTCAGAGCAGTGATGTGGCATCAGGGTTGGCTTTGCTGCGTGGCAGAGGGTGACACATGCCCAACACCAGTCTGGGGCAGAGCACGGGGCTCTTGCCAGTACAGTCAGTACACACCAGCACACATGCCTCGCAGCCGCTGGGACGCAGCGTGCAGGCTGAGCACCAGCCAGCTGCGCCACGGCCCTCCAAAAGCACCAGCAGTCTCCACCCTTCCCCGCAATGGCTCCAGGGAGATGAGGGTGAAAAGGAGAGAGAAGCGTGACTCGGGGAACTGGTGACACTGCCACGGGATGACCGGGCCGCTGGCACAGTGCTTGGGTATCAACAGAGCCACCCAGCTCCCAGGGAGAAAGCAGGAGGCTCTTGTCGTGGGTGGCAGTGCAACGAGTGTGCAGGTCCTCTGCAGCGTAGGGTACAGCGGTGGGAAGGAGAGGGGAACATGTCCCTTCCAACTGTAAACACGGCACTTGGAGTAGCTTAGAGCCTTTTACCCTTCTGGAGCTGTCAGAGACCCGGCCTCAGCACAAGGCTGGCGGCGTAGGCCTCAGCTTTGGCACACGGGCAGGAGTCACTCCTCATCCCCGGCAAGCAGGAAGCTGTAGAGGAAGTTGGTGGCGCGCTGGCGGTCCTGCTGAGTCTGCTTTGCCATCAGATTGGGTGGAGGGCGCAGGAGGAGGCTGGAGAACAAGGCGGCTGCAGAGGGAGGCAAAATTAGTTATTGGTCAGGAACGGAGACCTTGAAAGGTGCCAGGAAGGGGCCATGTTTCAGTGAGGGCAGCAGGCACGGAGCAGAGAGGCAACACACTTACCGATCATGGCAACACTGACGTTGTTGTGTTCCGAGTATCTGAGCAGCTCTCGGAGGAACGACATTAGGTACCGAAACACACTGCGATGGCAACGAGGCAGCTGAAAAATCACCTGCAAAGAAAACAGAGACAGGAATCTCTCCCAGCTCACATCGCTGCAGCCTGGGCACGGCGTGGCACCCTGGACTCCGGACGGGCAGCCTTCCCCCTTCCGCCGCCTTGAAGCTGTTGCGTGACCACTGGTGCAAGCCGCAGGCCCAGAAAGCAAGCAATAAAGCCATCAGTTGCAGCCTAGTGCTGATGGCACTCGTGGGCTTTGGCTCCTGGTAACACTGCCTCTAGGATCCCAGCTCTCACCCCCTGGCTGCACAGCAGCAGCATGAGGACCAGGACTAGAGGCTTCCCGATGCCCGCACTGAAAACGTGCCCCAAAACTCCCTCCTCTGCCCAAGCACATGCTTGGCCTTGCTTGCTGCCCCACCAGCTATTTTTAAGAGCCACTCACTCGTAGTCCTTAAGGGAAGCGCAGGAACCGCAGCTCTGAGCAGGTGTTTAAGCCCTCGAGACCAGTGGAGGCTCCTCCACTCCCCAGGGCTGCTATTCCCCAAGTGCTCAGGGTGGCACAGGACACACTTGGGGTCTCTTTGGAAGCCACCAGGTCTGCCGGGAGACACTTGCAGTGCAGACCCTGGGGCAGGAAAGCACCGCCAGAGCACGCAGGTCATCCTGCCCACTGCGATGAACCTCCAAGCGCTTGCTCCCAAAGCCCCTCGCCAGCTCACGGGAAGGGAGCGGGACACAGCAAGCCCCAGGACCAAGGCAGAGCTCGCAGCCGCAGGCAGAGCTGCCCTGAGCCGGCAGCAAGTGGGCAGAGACGGAGGCAGCAGCGCACCTGTCGGCACAGCCGGCTGTTGTGCGACCAGTCGAGGCACCGCTGGTACAGCTCGTAGCAGATCACGGGCTCTGGCAGAGCCTCCAGGAAGATGAGGAGTGCTTCGGCCACAGAGTGGTTACTGCCCGCTGGATGGGTGGGAATCAAGGGGTATGCTGAGCAGATGCACCACCTCCCTCCCCAGTCTGCTCCCTGCTGCTCCTCCTTCCCAGTTGCTTAAGTCTCCGCTTCCTCCTTGCAGGTTCTCTGCCTGCCTAACTGCTGCCTGACACCAAGGCCCTCCTCCTCCTCCTCCTCCATTGTCCCCTATCCATGGAAAATGCTGTTCCGCCCACCCTGCAGTGTTTGCCCACCCTCTAGCCCCACACCCACAGAAGTCCTCTGCTCCATTAGCCCCTTCTCCAGATCATGCTCCCCACTGTGCACCCTCCTCAGCTCTTGCGCCTGGCATGGCCTTGCAGAAGCTTCCAGAGCTCTGGCCCTGTGGCTGCTTTAGCCATCATACGTTCAGCTTCAAGAGAGGTTATCTCTGGGGGACAGAGGGGAGCCAACCCCTCAGCAGGGACCCTGCCAGCTAGAGGTTGCAGACAAGCTCTCCTGAGATGGAGCTCTCCCAGCAGAGCTGAAATCCGGCAGGCTCCTGGGAAAGTCAGGTGCAGCAAGGATACGGATTGTCTCGGGGATACTGGTGTCCAGGCAGTCAATGATCTGCTCCAACTCTTCTTGCATACCTGGGGTCTGGAACAGGTCCTCCTGCCAAAAACAGCACAGGGACGGACAAAGTCACCTTCCTCACAAAGGCTGAGGCACATAGTGACAGCGGGGTGAAAGCTGGTACCCCCAGCCAGTGCCTCAAGCACAGGGGAAAAGTCCTGCCCTATGAATACCAAACTGGAGTTGATCTCCAGGGTGCTAGTGATGAATCAGGTCCCCAAGCTCTCCAGAGCTTCCTGGCACAGCAGAGGCCCTCTCCCTCACCTGCTGGCAGGCATGCTTGAACAAGTGGTCCACCAAGAGCCAGATCTCCTTCGGCACCTGCAGTGGCATCCCACTTGCCTCCTCACTGTCCAGGGAGCCCATCTGCAGAACGGATTTCTCCTGGTGGCAAAGAGCACACAGGGTTTCAGGGAAACCGCAGTCCCTCTGGAAGGGCCTTGGGAAAGAAAGCCCGGAGAGGGGAAGAAGCAGGCCCCGGGACTCATCTGGCCCTTGCTTGCTTTTACAGCACAGAGCCATCGCTCCGTAGGTCCCAGCTCCGCTCCCTCCCGCCGCCCCACGGAACAACCTGCCCGGTCCGCCATGAAACTGCGGAAGACAGCCTCAGCCACGCTCCAGAGGAGCCCCCCCCAGCCACACCAGCTCCCCCAGGACGGCTCTCTGGCTGGCCAAGATGGCCCGTCCAAATCACAACTCCCACCCCACACCCTGCAGCCGACGCTCTGCAGGGCCGGAGCCTGAGTCCACCCGCTGCATTAGCTGCCACATTTCAGGTTAAATCCGGCCACCAAATCTCCTCTGGATGCAGAGTCAAGGACATGCCTTTCCCGACTCCTGCGCGCTCTGACCACGTCTGCCCTCTGGACTCTGAAACGGTCCAGTTTTCTCAAGTCTCTTTCCTCACTTGCCGAAGGAGAGGTCTCTGCTGAACAGATTACCCTGACACCATTGTCACGTTTTCCCACTTACTCATGCAAAGCAGCTGACGTGCTCAACTGCTCAGTAATCTCCATCACACCAATCTTTAACAGGATCAATGTTTTTTGCTTGGTTTTACTTTCACTTTACAATCGCTCACGTTCCTGTGTGCTCCCAAGGAGGAAGTCATGCACAGCTCTCCTGAAGCACGTTCAGCAGAAGCACCCAGAACAGCCCAGCACAAGCAGGAACACAACCCAAGGACACCAGCAGAGAGGAGTGCCACAAACCAAACGCAAAGCGCTTCGTTTCAGCTGTCAGCTTACATGACAACTGTGACTGCTGTCCCTCTGCAGCGCACACAATCACTCACAGCCAGCTGCGGCTGGGTTCGGCTTCCCCCGGTGCACCCAGACACCTCAGGTTGGCACGAACCCTGCCAACACGGGCAATAGCCACACTTGCCACACAGCACAGTGTAGCTTTGCTTTGCCCCACGCACCACTAGATTTTACCCAGCTAGCAGACGCTGGGTCATGGGTATATGTCTGCCTCGCTCATCCAAGCACACAGGGAAGGTTTGGAAGCAGCATGTTAGGCAAGCGTGCTACAACTTCCCTCCGAGGGAAAAGGTGAGAGCTGTGGACCCTCTTTGAAAGCTAAGGGCTCTTCAACAGAAAATCCCCATGCCAGGGCATCACAGCACTGGAGCTGAGCACCAGAGCAGCACTCGACTCTGCTAGGCTGCCCTTGGCATCACCTGGAGAGCTGTGGAGACCCCCGAGGCAGGAGACCCCAGTTGCTTAGAGGAAAGGAGGAGGAGAAGGCTCAGGGCTTCTCAGGGCAGAGGAGGAGGCGGCGGTGGCGCTGGGCCTTCGGTTTTTCTTGTGCTGTGGCCAAGCACCGAGCGCCCTCTCCTGCCATGTGCGAGGAAGGGAAGGCACGTCCGTGTCTTCTCTGCGGGAAGATGCTCTGCAGAAAGATGTTCCCAGAGGGCAGGCCCCAAACTCCTCCCTCCCCTCTGCTAGGAAGGAGCTTTATCTGGTTCAACACCCGAGTTCAATCCCCTCTTGGAGAGGGGACATCCATTCCCTCTCCTGTTTTACCCTGTCACTGCACTGAGAGCCTGGAGAGGGACAAGTCACCCAGCCCAGGAAGCCTGCACAGAGCCAGCTCCAACAAGCTGCCAAACATCTGAGCGGGTGCAGGGAGAGCAGAAACAACGCTGCCACCCCCCCCAGCATCTCCCACTTGCTCTTTGAATGACGGATTTGACTCGCTTGGCCTCCAATGCAGAGCACAAGTGCAAAGTAAAGCAGGGACCCTGCTCAGGCAATGGTGGCTACAAGAGCTGGCAGCCCAAGCTCTGCCGCTCGAGGAAGCAGAGAAACATCTGTCTCCTATGCGAGGCCCTCCCTCGGCCTCCGTAAGGACGCAACAACACGAAAAGAGCAAAAGACTTTAGTTTTCCAATTCAGCCCTCTGAAGAGGGTGCTATGGTGAACCCCACCTTATGTGCATGGTTAGAGCCAATTCAGATATGTCAAAGGTTGGCAGTCTTTTCTGGAAATATCCATCATTGCTGCCAGGATCAGGAGAGGATTTTTTTTTTTTCCCCAAAGCAAATTTGGCGAGCTTTAAGCAGCTCAGTTGGGCTGGCCCCATTTTGGCTATGGGGTCACTTTGTGCTCCTACATGTTCTCATCTAGCCCACAGCTGTGCTAAGAGGCTTTGCTGGAACAAGTGCTCCCTCTGCACCCACCTCCCCTTCCCTCTTCAGCAGAAAACAAGGGGAAAACTCTCATTCTTTACAAACAAGTCATTGAGAAGCAGACTTCCTCAGCAATTGCTTGTGTTACCTTTTCTAAGAAGCTGTCTTCTCCCTGAGAGTAGTGGGAAAGAGAGAAGAGGAAAAAGTATGGTTAAGAGAGAAAATGCACTCTCAGATTAAGCAGAAACCTAATTTGCATTACAAGAACCCACTGAATGCCAGGTCCTTCACACATTTTGCTGACATGGCCTAAGTTAAACCTGTGGTAAGAGATTTGCCTGCCAATTAGCAAAAATCCTGCTCACATGATACACAACCTTGTCAGGATTTCTACAAACTCCTCAAAGGGGCCTTGCAGCAGCACTGCTCACTATCTAGCAAACAGCCAGACCGCAGGCAGATGAGAGGGGTCCGCCAGGAAGAAGTTCCCCTTCTTGAATCTTCCCGGTCAGAAGTAAATATTCCTGTATTATTTCAGCCATCTTCCCTTGTGACCAGGCCAGAGATAAAACACTCACTAGGCTAAATCTGTATTTCTGAGTGTGTGGCAGCTGTGGAGCTAACAGGCCCCCTAAGCAGCTTTGTATATAGTCAGGGAAATGAGTGTTTGTGCTCAAAACCCCAGGCTGCTCGTCTGTCTCAACCTAATAGCATTAACACACTGCAAGGAGGAGCATGCCAAAGCCCCCTCCAGGCTGCATGTCCAATCCCTTAGGCGATCCTGAAACACAGCATCCGTTTACCAGCGCAGCGCAGGCTGCCAGCATAAGCCACTGTATAGTGGAGTCTGCAGGAGGAAACAGAAGCAGGTTGCCCAAGCTGAGTTTTGGCGGATCGGCCTTTCAGGCTAGGACCAGCCGAAATGCATTCAAGGGCTGAGCTGGAAACATAGCTGCAGCCGCCACGGCACAGGGCATGCCTGGGAGGGAGCAGCATCTCTGGCTCCCCTGCGACTTCTGCAGAGCCTGCTTCCTTTGGAGGCTCACTGAGTTTTAACACAGCCACAACAGACTGGCCTCTTGCAGAGAACAGCTTGCTCCAAACACGAGCTGGCGCAGGTTTCTTCTTCCAAGGCACAGGGGGAGGGACCGCAGTCACAGGTTTGGGATGCCAGATAGCCACGCTGCACAGGAGAGAGGCTCGTTTCATAACTGGGTGAGTCATCTCAACAATCTCACTACCACCTACCTGGCTGCTTGCCCTGCTGTTCACCCCTCTTCCTGTAGTGTTCAGCATGATTAGCTCTGCGAGACTAACCTGGTCCTGACAAAGATCCTTCAAGAGGCTTTTTAAAGTCCACAGTAGGATCCCAAGAAAAAATAGGATGAGACACTAATACTGAAATCCCAAAGGCGAGATGCTCAAGTGACAGCAGCTTCTCCCAGGAGAACTAGGAGAGCCATCTTCAAACAAGCTCTCGCCTACACTTTGCTATCCTGCATCAAACTGCCTCTCAGACCCTTACTGACCTGCATTCTCCACATCTCTCTCTGCCAAAGACAACACAAACAGTCTAGCCAGGCTGAGAAAAATGCCTGATGCAGTGAATGACAAGCCCTAACACTACATAAGTGCAGGAGGGAAACTGGTTCTTAATACACAAACACACTGCCTTCCTTGCACACAGTCTAAACGTCAGCTAATTACACATAACTGGACCAAAATGCTTCTGGGCTGCAGAGCGGTTAGCACATGCACCACTCTCCCTTCCAGGAAGTGCTCAGCTTGTCCCATCTCCAAGAATTTCTCAACTCACAGGTATGATCAAAACCAAAAGACCTAAAATAGATCTAACACGGCAGTAGCTTTATAATCTAAGCGACTAAATTTTGCTTTGGGCCGTTACACATCGTATTCCTTGAGTTTGCTTAACACGCTCCGATTGCAGTCACACTGCAGTCACACTGACCTCACTGACACAAGAGACTGTTTCATTGCTGCAGATACTGGGACAGGGTGTTCTTCTCCAATTGTTTTGTTTCCTGCACTTCTATATGTTTCACTGCATAACAGAAGAAGGAAACCTATAGGCAAAGGAAGCAGAAGAAACCT
Organism: Pandion haliaetus; assembly: GCA_013401275.1. Lineage (NCBI taxonomy): Eukaryota > Metazoa > Chordata > Aves > Accipitriformes > Pandionidae > Pandion > Pandion haliaetus. Next base: position 13,116 of record VYZV01030403.1, on the reverse strand, counting down.
CAAAGTACTCTTAGAAAAGTAATAGTGTGTGTCTGTGGAGGCAGAAGCTAAGTCTAGGCCTGAGTTCCTATTTATCAAGCGAGAAGTCACTGCTGAGCACTGAGCAGGAAAAACTAGGGGGAAAAGCCACCAAGACTGACTTTCAGTTGAATGCTGAAAAGCATGAGGAGCCCAAGGCCTGGATTAGCTGCTTGAATTGAGGAGGCAAACACTGTATCTTGCCACCTGGATTCTGCTTAGCCTGATCTTGTGATTACAAAATCAAAATTCAGGTATAAAAACCTTTCTGTATGTTGGGCCTGTGAGAAAAGTAGACACCTAGAACAAAAGGTGGGAACTGGAAGAGGCAGCAAGAGGCATGGTGTAGCTGCTAAAGGGAAGAGAAAGTAGTGTAAGTAGATGGGAGTGGAAGCTGTCAAATCTACAGATGTGAAAAAGCAGCAGCTCACTGGACAAAAAAAATGCATGTAGGGCTGAGACTGCAAGATATGCGAAGAGAGAAAAGGTATCACGTCAGGAAGACTAAAAGAACTGGGCTAATCTTTCAGGTGAACAAAAAAGAAATGGCTTTCCTAGCTAAACAAGAATGGGCAGATAGACTAAAACTCAGGAACTGCTAAACCTCACTGACGCAAGGCCAGGAAAGGCCATCAGAAGAGAGGAATGAACTCAGGCTGAGAACAAGAATTAAGAACCCCAAAATGGGGCTTAATCTTGGAAACAGCCATGAGATACCAAAAAGGCATAGGGTGACTAGGGCACAATTGCACCCCCTCACGCATACACAAGTGGCTTCAGAAGGACGAATATTGATACTAGGAGCCGGCGAAGCTTGTGGAGAGGAACAGTTATCTCTGCATCGCAGAGGAGCTTGCTCACTGTGGTCAGCGTGAGAGGAACTGGCCAGAGAGGCTGCAAGACTGGCAGTTTGCCGAGCTGTGCTCATCAGCACACCTAACAGCATCAAAGTCCTTTCTTCGGTCCTCCTGCTTCTGCTTGCTCCTTCCCCTGAGCAGTGCGAATGCCACAAGCGTCCAGAAGGAAAAGGATCCTAGAGCCCTCGTCACTGCAGAAGAAGCCTAGGCACCTCGGAGGAGAGCATTTCAATCATACCTCTTACGACACACCAGTGCCACCCAGCTGAGCCTGTCAGCACCAACATGACAGCAGCACAAAACACAAGGTGCCGGGATCACTTTTTTGTCCCACCAAACAATATTTAGAACCTACTCAGAAACAGGGCATAACGTACGGGCTGTCAAAAGCCATTGGTTGTGGTGGAGAGAAGTAATGAAAGAGCACTCAAGCTCTGGAAAAAGTAAATCAGCTCAGAGCCAGCACAGCTGACCCAAGCTGAAGGCATTACTCCTGCTTTTAGGAGTAAACAGAAGGGAATATGCTCTCTCCCTCTTAAGAGAGCTGCTCCAGAACGCTGCTACTCACCAGGTCAATGAGTTTGGTGACTGGAACTTCTCGGATCGGTCGTCTCATTCGGCATAAGGCTTCCAGGGAGGTGCCAAAGCAGCTGGGCAGGTAGGTCCCACTGATAGTAAGGAAATAGTCCTTCCCTCGGTCCAAGTGAAGGACAAGAATATCCTCGATTTTATCCTCACCAGAGTTCAGAAGGGTTACTGAGTCCTTACTGACATACACGTCCAGGGAGATGTCTGTGCTCTCATCTGCAACAGACAGGAGCTCTCAAGAACACACAGACACCCTCCAAAAGGGATGACAAGGACAAACATACAGTGGCAGGCACAAAGGCCACAAAACTGAGAAGACAGACAGACAAGGATGATGGCAAGAAAGGTGAGACACGGGAAAAACAGGAAGGACTGAATGGAGATGGGATGGCAGTCTACACCAGTACACACAGTAGAAACGGTGGTAAAACTCACCTGGCTCCAAGTAACCTTCACAAGGCTCAGCCCGAAGCCATGGCTTACAGTAGTGGCTATCGTTGAGCTTTGGGATGAAGGAGAAGTGACAGGTGACCTGCCCATTATTGGTGATCTGGAACTTCTGCTTCTGCAGCTGACGGAACTTCACATTCTCAAACTCGAACTGCGGAACAAAGAGAAAACACAAATCACGTTAATGGCCACGATGGGACACACAGCTAGGCACCCAGACTCTGCAGTGGCAACCCATGACTAAGAAGTGCCCACACAATGCAGAACTCCTAACAGAAGACCTGCCCAGAAGCCAAGACGAGATGTCCCTTCTAATCCAATTCCTGATCATAAGATAATGGATAAAGTTCAATTTCTTATAATCCAATTTACTGAATCAGAGTCTTTAAAAGTAGTTCTAGCGCTTCTAAGGCTGCTGTGTTTGGGAAGTGGACAGTGATTCAGGTTTCATCCTCACTTCTCTCCTGCTTAGCTCCAGCGAAGGAAGAAAGTCATTCTCCATTCTGTCCATTATACGAACAATGTCTTCAAACAACTTCCGATACCTCTGCTCATCCACAACCTTTACCTGTGGAAGATCAGAAAACACTCAGCAAAGTTTCTGACCGGCTTCACAGGAACCCTTTTTCACGTCTGCAGTTTGCTCATGATAATTATTTCTCTAAGCACTTGCTATGTGCAGCTGAAAGGCTAAGAGAATTTGCATGCATGGGTGCACCTTCAAGCTGCATATGCAACTTTACGCATATTTTACCCCTACAGATGTTACTAGGGTCTTTCTGGCCACTGATCACACTACTGGGAGATTACTGGGGGTGATCTCTGTGGGAGAGCACTGGCATCCCGCAGCATTACTCATGATTCTCCAGAGAAAGAGGAGAAAGGCTCTCCTTTAAGGAGACTTGAGCTACCCAGGGAGGAGGATGTAGCAAAAATGGACATGGACTCTCTCTATTCAGCAAGCTAGGAAACCCAAATCTGCTGCCAGCCATTCACCACCAAAGAAATTCAGATGTGAAACAGTGACACGCTCTCTTAACACATCAGAGGCAACATTGCAACAGCAGGCCCAACTATTTACACGTTTCTGCTGTGTCTCTCTGCAGAGGAGAGAAAACAGTAGCTCGCCCATTCTAGTACTAGATCTCATGGGTCATACCTCAGAAGCTAAGCAGCAGCATTAAAGCAGTCAATGGGAATGTCTTTCTATTTACAACATGACCACACCTGCTCGGGTAAACTCCGCATTACTGCGGCATACCACTGTCCTGGTGCTACACGGCTAAGCTGCGCTGCACATGAAGACCACAGCTGCTGAGTTGTTTGCTGAGCAGAGGCTGGCGCGGCTGCCAAAAAGCAGCACACCTACGCAGTGGACACACCTTATTTTTATTTACTCTGTCCTCTTGCAACAGCATTAGCAGAGGTGCCTTGACTATATACCCACCTCCTGAAGGAATGCAGGACAATATTGTGATTCTACCCTAGCATATAAAAAAAGTTACCCCGATGCGGAAAAGTGCGCTGACTGGCTTGTGGTCACTAGTCTTCAGGTCCATATGACTGCAATACCGGAGCTGATTTATGTTACCTCCTCTCCAAAGGATTCGATCACACCACGCTGGCACACGACACTTTCCACTACAAAGAAAAACAGGTTACTAGGGAAATCCAACGATCCTAATAAGCCACCCAAGCTGTTCCTCTTCCCAGCCAGGCAGCTCCCTCCACCCCTGCTGTCAATGGCTGCATCAGCAGTGATGGGACGAACTCCTATCACTTCCCTCAACTTGAACACTAGGTTATTTCTTCTGCCCTCTTCCCCTTTCGCTATACAGTAGCTAAAATTCCCACCCTTTCCAGCACCAGGAAACAAAATAACCTCAAACAAGACTGTTTCCACAGCCTGAAGCCATGTGTACTGTGACCCAAGCTGCACTAGTTTCTTCTGCTGCCAGATCTTTCTGCCCACTACAGTCTTACCCATCGCTTATTGTTTCCACTACGGAAAGTCTACTCAGCTACTGCTATTATGTTATGAAGTCTGAATCCTGGGTTATCCTTCTCCAGATTAACTACTGTGCTGATTCATAAACACGGACAGAGTAAAATCCAATTGCTATGTGGTTTGAAACTCCTTCTTGGGAGTTTCTCCATTTAGAGCAAGCTTCTGCAGCAGATGCGTAAATGCCCGTGGGAGGCACCAAGCAGAGAGCAGCAAGCAGGAACCACTGTTGCTATCGCAGCGTAGCCACCCCTGCGGGTGCGCAAGTCAGGGGACAGGATGACTCAGGGAATGTGCTTCCTTCTCTCTTCAATCCCTTTTATACTGTTTGTCTGTTCCTGGTAGCAGAAAAACCCTCCAGTGAAGGGCCACCTGTGAGTTCACGCTTTACCCGCTTTCATCTATTGGAATCAGCAGGAACTGAGGCTTAAGGCATGTGCCTGGTCAACGTATACAGGGTCTGCTTATTTCAGAAAGTAGGGGAAACGAGGGAGTACAAACTTGTCTGTCCACTCCAGCCATCACCATAACACTGAGAGGTATCTCCAGCTCTAGGAAGCAGGAAATCAAGTTTTGTGAGAATATGCTTTTTATGTCATAGGTAAACATGTCCATTGGCAGCCAACTTACCTGGAGTCCCAACGATCTGTTTTAGAGTCATATTTATACGTGGGGATGAATTTAATCTCTCCCTCGGTGAAATCTGCAAATGCTTTCTTCTGAATGCGCTGAATATTGAGCTAAAGCAGACAAAGAACACTTTTTAAAAAAACTCAACAAAATAACCAAACCACTCCAAATACACCCCCCCCCGCCCCCAGCAGAGTGTCAGAGAGCAGATCTAGAGAGCATATCTATAGGCAGAGCAATTGCAACCTGTGGCCACGGGACTCACCAGACACCCCCCAAACGCCTCTCAGACCTTATACCTTTAACAAAGGTAAAAATTCAACACATCAGTGGAATGTTTTCTAAACAGACTGAATACAAATTGGCACAGTGCTGCTTACCAGACCATGCAGCAGACAGCGTAAAACAACAGTTAAGGGAAATATTAATTGCTCCACTTGTGCTAAATGCCTTCATTAGTTTTCAGGCTTAAGCATCACCATCATTAATATTTCACTGCCAATCATTTTACCAAAAGTCTCCAGGAGTGCGCTTGGCTGACAACCTGACACTACCTTCCTTTTCTCATTTACTCTTCTGAAAAATTTCCTAGTTGTTTGCCTCACAAAAATCTCAGCTACAGTTGTTTTCTGCATGAAGCTCTGCAGTACAGCAGAAATGAGCTACAGAACAGAATCAATCAGATTTACTGTTAAATTGTGTGTCAGAGATGATATTCCACTATTTCTGTTCATGTTTCACAGGTACAATCCTTCATCTTAAAGGCACATCTGCTGCTGTCTCAGTTTTCAGTTTGCTGAGAAGAAATGCTGAGCGGGGAAGACGACAGCACAGAATTTAGGTCAAACTGGCTGAGCAGAGAGCCTTTGCTACAAGTGCTGGTCTCCAAATCAATACCTCTTCCAGAACACTGATTACAGCAGCTTTTGTTGCCGTTACAAATTCCTACGTTCTAGCTTGTAGTTTGTACGTAAGAGAGAACTCTTCCAATGAGATGCAAAGACACTTCTATGGTAATTGCCCGAGTCATCCACTTAACCCCGGTATAACGTACAATCTATTTTTGTTTAGGGGGTTGATGTCACCAGGACACCACAGCGCTCTCTGTCTAGGGTCTAGCGCCTATGTCTGCAGACACTTATTGCAGAGGGTCTGCCAGCTCCTCCCAAGCACAAGCACATCTTAAACCAAGATGACCTCGCAAGCATGGAGCAAACGTAAGCAGAGTTCACTGACCTGGTCGTATGTCAGCAACTTCTGAAGCTCATTCTTAGTGATAAGACTTTTTACTTCACTGGCATCAGGGAGACAAAGCCTGTAGTTCAAGTCTCCTAGCCAGATGACCACACTGAAAACAAAGACAAACATGGAAGAGAAGAGCCAGGAGTTAGTACTGCAGGCTGCACAGGGAAGAAGGGGGGTAGGAGAATAGATGGTTGGTTGGTTGCTCTTGATTAAGGTTGAGACACGTGGAAGACAAAAGGAGACATGACAGATCGAGTCTGACAGCAGAAATTTCTAGTGGCAGCAGATACTACAGTGCAAGTCCCATCTCCTTTGGAATCCCACATGGGATGAAACACTTAGTTTAATGGGAGATACCTGAGTTTGCCTCAGTCTGAAGCAAGCCTGAAAACACCACCAACTCTCCAATGAAGTAAACCCAGCGTATATCACCAAGCTTCAGAACCTCTCAAGCTACACAAAATCCCTCTAGTATTCAGGCTCTTCTTGTGTACAGAAGAGGGCAATGACAGAGCTCGTTAAGCAGAACCTGCTTGTCAACCAGTTAGGCAGGCTGATACACATGTATCTGCGTGCTCATACCTCGTGTGATACCATGGTTTTACCAGTTCATTTTCCACTGCCTTTCTTTCAACCAGATTGGGCCGCTACTGTGTCCTCTACCTAGCAAAGACTGGCTGATGCAGAATTCGCAAGAGCAGCGTTAGGCTCCTGTTGAGTTTATGACCTCAAGAATGTTATTGTCCTGTCCCAGCCATCAGCCATACCTCATCAGCACCTGTTCTTACTCTGCTCCTCTCTGGGCTTTCAAACAGACCTACAGCCTTCTCATTACCAGCAGCTAAAGAAACACTTGTGGTATTCACTCTTTACTCCATAAAGGTTTCATTTAAAAATTAAAATCTAAACCCCTCTCTAGTATCAAAGCTCTTCCTGTTTATAGTCAAACCCCAAAATTTCCATTAGTGGATTATCAAGGATAATCTAATATTTGAAGTTTTTTCTGTACTAATCCACTCTACATTTTATTTTCAGTTTTCAAATGGTTTAAATATTAGCTACGGAAGTATTAATAATTTGTATCCGGTTTAAGAAAACTTAATTTATATGCTTTGTTGTACATACGTCTGAGTCTGATTTGGATTATTCAGCACCACTGTCACCTCATTAAAAATAATAATAATTAAAAAAAAAAAAGCAAGTATTGCCTGCATATAATCCAATTAATTTAAAAAGAAAGTGAAACAGCAATGGTAAGCACTTGCTACTCAAAAAGCCTAAACAGCATAGCCTCTGCCCATCCTGCTATCCCTTTTCTTCCCCTACTCATACTCCCATCTCCCATCACAAAAAACCCCCTCAGTTTCTTCAAGCCCTGTAACGTTCAGCCATTGACTTGGGAACGGTGCCTGCTGGAATGGAAGTATTACACACAACATGCAAGGAAAGGGCCGTTAGAGACAGGTTGCACAAGTCACCGCAGTGAGAAGGTGACCACGTAGTTTGACTGCAGGAGCTCTAGCACGCCAGAGGCCTTGGCATTTTGAGTTATATTATTAAGCCAGAAAACTTACCTGCACAGAATCTCCCACTGCTGTGATTCTGACTTGATTTGGATTATTCAACACCACTTCAAAAGGGAAAACAGCAAAATAAACTTACTCGTGTTTCATGATGTTGAGCTGAGGTAGACTATCATCAGGGGTTACAAAACTCATGCGAGCACAGATATCCTTATAATCCTGATTTCGCCGCTCAAAGTCCTCCACATGAGCAGCGAGGTGGGAATTGACAATGCAGAAGGTGGTGTTGTAGAACACGAACCTCACTGCCACACCGCCCTTGTTGCCCTGGGGAGAGCAGGTATCAGCGGTCGTTAGAGAAGGCAGCAGGTGAGGCACCAGGGAGGAGACGGGGATGGCACAGACAGGTGAACAAAACCAGGCTGTGCCATTTCTTGCATGAATACACGGAAGCAACAAACTGGCCTCAGTGACTCACCATCTTTCCCATGATTCCCGTGCCCACAGACTCCGTCATGATCTCTCTGATATTGCTCAGCTGATCCTTCTTAGCAAATATGAGCAACATCATCCCAACTAGACGGACCATTTGCACCTGCAAAAATAAAAGGGATCCCAAGGGATTACACCTCATAAATTATCCCATTCCTCCAAGGAAAAGCTATTCATTTAATTTACAAGCTCAAGACACACCTTGCTTCTACAGTACAAGGGTGAGAGGGTAACACAGATAAAGAATTTGAACCTGCTGCTATGATTCTGTTGAGCATACTACTTCCCTAACACCTACCTCGTATTTTATAAAGTTATTTTGATCCCAAACTTTATAAATTTCTACTTCAAAGTACAACATGCCCCTACAACTGCGGGGCAGAAACAGACTCTACCAATTTAACACACACACAGGTACACACATGCCAAGTACACATCCCTGGTTTCTCCAGTCACCGCTCTTTGGGTTAGGTGTGGCAAGGGGAAGCCCATTTCTCTTTTCCTTCCAATCATGCCAACTCTATGACAAGACCCCACAACACTGAAGAGAACTCACTATCTTATACTTAGCCTGAGGGTGCAGGGACTTCACCACAGCAGCCAGCCACTCTTGCTCCTTTGCAGAATCGAAGTAGAAAAAAGCCTCAGTGCTGAGATCCAGCTCCTGGAACCTAAAAAACCGTGCCAACTTAGCACATCCCACCTCTCCTACAGGTCACCCTCTTTCTACGGCAAGGTCCAATGTGAAGCCTCTAGCAACAGCTCTTCTTGGAAGAGAAGCTCCTTATTCCCACTTGCTAAATAAAGCCGCAGAATTTCACCACAGTGCTTCTGAGACCCTACTGCAATACACTGCAGCAACCATCTCTCTGAGAAGTATTACTTTAGGCAGAGGACAATCAAGAGAGCTCTGTGGATGCCTCAGGGAAAACCTATTCCTTACGTCATGCCACCCTCCTTTAACCCGACACTCTGCCTCATCCGAATGGCTCTTTCTCCTCAGACAGCTCTTCTGAGACATAGCTCAGCTTTGTGGAACCTCTGAGAACACGACAGGAACTTAAAACAAAGACAGCCCACCAGTATCCAAGCAAGAGAAACAAGAAACCTAGCACCTTAAGTAAACACGAGGTCACTGCTACTCACCCGATGCAATAGAAGTCTGGAGGCTCTGTGTCACACACCAGCCAGGGTTCCAAACTGCTGTCTGGAGACTGCCCATTCACATTCCACGTTCCCACAAAAAATCTACAACACAAAAGCAGCTGAACTGTCAGAAAACACAATAACAACCTCATCAGCCCAGTCTCTCCAGTGCACGCACAGCAGCATTCAAGCTGGGAGCAGACACGACACGCGAGCTGTCCATGCGCAGGGCCATGCCAACTATGGGGTAACTGAAAATTCTTCTAGGCTTGGCTCATTTTCAGTGACACTCATCTCGGGAATTTTGCAGAATGCTACAAAACTAAAGACATTTCACTGGGGCCAGGGAGCACCTGGCTCTTTTAACATCATGTCAGGCACTGTCAACACTAAGACAGTGTGATGGGACGGCTGCCTTTATCCTCTTTCTGCCCAACTGCTTCAGTCTTACTTAAGGGTCAAGAGATCTGACACATATAGGGAAAAAGATGCAAAAGGAGAAGCTGCACCACAGGCACTTTATTGACTTTCAGTCTGCATCGATCCTCGTTTAGCCACCCAAGCTGGCCACACATCAGCAGTTGTCAGATTTCAAACCTGGGCTACATTTGAGTTCACAGAAGAGATTAAACAGCTTTGTCTCTATGCAGGCTGTTCCTCAGTCACAGCTCTAACCTGAAGTTGTGGAGGTTGACATACGCCTTCTCTCTCTTGGCAAGCACATGTTTGATGAGGCCTTCTCTTTGGCCTGACTGGGTGCTGGGCAAGAACATTTTGCGCATAGTGTTCGTCACTTTTGGCTGGTCTCTGGATGTACCTTCTCTCTCTCGGTGAAATCTAGGAAGGAAGCAAGAGCAGAATTAAAACTGGTTCTGCTATCTAGGAAGAGAAGGAAAAAAGGGAACAGATTCACCATGTAACTTACTGCCTATTTTGAGGCACAGGAGGAGGTGGGGGTTCCCGGCGAGATCCCGTTTGGTGGTTTTGCATGTTTCTTTTCTCTTCTAGGCTTACAGCGTTGAAGTCATCCTCAAACCCCAGAGCTCCTATAATGAAAAAAACAAGCACCATACCCTGAGAAACCATTTGAAACAGCTCAGCTCAAGAAGGAAAAAATGTAACTCCACAGAAAGTGAAAAAGCAAGTGATAATAGCAATATATCAACAGTGCTGACTCAGGGAATGAGAAAAAGGGGTACTAACCACAGGCCAAGGCAGGAGGGAACTTAACATACACAAACCAAGGCACCAGGCAGAAGACAGCACTCAAGAAGGAATGAATGGTCCAGGGCAACAGAATCCAAGGACTGAGATGCTTTATTTTGTGTAGGGTGAAGTGGGGCAGAGGCCAGACTGCCGAGTGCAGGATCAGACACAGTTCCCTATCCCCGACTGCCCCGTTACTGTACGGATCATAGAGCATACAAAGGTGACAGTCAGTTCAGTACCCGAAGAAGAGGCCTGCGATAGACCTGGGAGGTTCTTCTCCACCTGATGCCAGCTGGCCGAGTCCTTAGGTTCAGGAAGAGAAGCTTTCAGATGGGCTGGGGAAGAAAAAAAAATCAGCCCTGTCAAACTGTTGGCAGTCAGAGGATTTCACAAACACAGCTACAGTTCTGCTTACCTTCCTGTATGCTCTGCACTTCTGAAAGGAATTCTAAGCAACGCTCCTCATCAGGGATTTCAAAGAGCCGCTCCGCTGTCTCGTCACCTTGTATCCGGACCTTACAGCCTGCTTCAGGCATAAACACAGACTCACAGAGTCAGTCAAGGCGGGTTCACAGATATTATGCCCTGAGAGTGACCAGGCTTTCTAGGAATCCTTTGAGCTCATCAATGAAAGCCAACTTCCAGCTACTGTTTCTGATGGAAATCTGTACCTAAGCTAGTTTCCCTGTGCTTCTGAGATCCACTTCCCTGCTTGGGGTATCATCAGTCATGTTTTCCCGGTTTTAGGAATACTTCTCCCTACTGCGATCTCGCAGAGAACAGCTCTAAAAGTAGTAAGAAAAATTTCTTGAAAGGGAAAGCAGAACTGCTGACTAGATAGAGCGTTGTCAACACTGAAAAAGGCGGACAGTAACCTAGGTTCAAGTACAGGTCAAAGAAACAGAAGGGAGATGAGAATGGTTCAGAGTGCAACGCAGGGCCTTGAGAAAAGATTTAAGAAGTTAAAAGTTTGACCAATTGCCAATACTTCAATCTGGGCATTTAAGACCATGTCTGTCATGACAACTGACTGTCTAAAAGAGCCAGACAACAACATTCAAGGAAATACAACCCCTGCTTGATCAAAAGACAAACACAAAGCATGGAGGAAGATTATGAAGTGACAGGTAAAATAAGCACGCGTCAGTGCCCAGCAGGCAGCCTGTTTCCTGAAAGGAGCTTTAGCCGCGCGACTGTAGTTATAAAACTTACTGTTTGTTGCTATATCAATCAGTAGAGTTTCTTCTGCCTCTGGAAAAGAGAAAAACAGGATCAAGAGAGTTCACACCAAGTGCTGCAGTAACTGAGGACTCAAAAAAGCATGCTGCCTGCTACTAGCCACAAAAGAGCCCTAACAAAGGAACAAACAGCTTTAATTTACTCCCATACTATTAATAATGGCTCGGGCAGAAAGAATGGTCGCATCTGGACAGCCATCTCCCACAGTCAAAGTGTCACAGGGGAGACTCCTAATAGTCAGAGTTCTCGCACACCTGGATGGTTTGTTCCCCATCAGCGTAGCTGCTTTGGGAAAGACCAACCCAACAATGAACTTCAGAGCCCGTCAACACAGCAAATATGACGGGCAGAACCACACGGAATTACATAGAAGGGTATAAGCTAACCCAGGAAAAGGTGCTTTTATTCCTGAACAAGCATTTGCTCCAGGGACATACGCTGCTATTTAAGTTCTTTCAAGACAAGGCCTAAAGCTCTTTCCCATTCCATGGGTGGCTGTTTGGACTTGACAGCTTGCTGGACTTTACAGAAGTTTTGATCTAAACATGCAGGAATCAGACTAAAGCTCCCAACTCTTGCCATTAGGGAGAAGACAGACAGACAGACATCAGCAAACAGCAAATTTCAGCCCTTGCAGACAGGCGCTGAACAAGCTGGCTCTGTATGGTGCCAAACCCACCGCTCATCCGAACCAGCCAAGTTCCTCACAACTGTGTGCCGACATGGAAAGACTACCCACTCGCAGGAGGAAGAAGCGGGATTCCATAAACTGAGAGTTTTAGTTTCATGGGGAAGCATTCGGTCTATAAGGGTGCTCAGGAGGCAGGTCAAGAAACACCACTCAATTCTGGTTTTGCCGATAACCAGCAGTGGATTCCTGCCACCACAAGAGAGCCCGCGCCAGGAGAGTCAGTACCTTGTACACATTTAAAGCGGCTGTTGATGGGAATATAATCCGGATCAGAGTTTTCTTTCTCCTGTGAATGGATAACTACCCTGGAGACAGAAAAAAGGCTTGTAAAAACACAGAAACAACTCCCTCCTCAAACACCGACAAAGGTTAACGTGGCCGCAAGAGCCGTATTTACAGAGAAACGCAACGTTTGATTGCTGTTGCTGGGGGTAGGAAAAGAGAAAGGGAGAAAAGCTCAGAGCCATACAGGATGCGGGTGCACGGGGTGAGAAAGTAAGTGCCGTTCGACTTGCACTGCTGCAGGGCAGCCTCAGCGTGAGGGCGGCAGCGGCCCCGGCTCCTCGGAGAAACCCAGAGGAGCAGCGGAACGGCGCGGGAACGCGCAGCTAGGAAGCAGTTCTCTCTTCTCGCCGTTCGCAGGACGCCGGCTCCCACGCCGCACGGAGAAGGCCGGGGGAAGAGAGGGCCGCCAGAACCCGCTCTGCCTCCCGGCCCCTCTCCGAACGCAGCAGCTCGACACCTTCTAAGCTTCCCGGGGCAGTCACAGCGGCCGCGGCCAGCTCGGTACAGGCTTGGCGACC
>VYZV01030391.1:3275-16244 GCA_013401275.1 Pandion haliaetus | reverse complement strand
GTATGGGTAGGTAGTAGGGGAGTAATGCTACTATAGGAGGGTTTGAAAAAAGGACTTAGCAATTGATGCTAGCAATTACTTCAAAAGTAGTAATCCAAGTGCTGTGTAGACAGAAAAGTTACTTGCTGACAGTGGCATGAGTTAAAGCACAGGTAGTGCTCCAGTGTCAGGGGTAAAAGCAGAGGCTGAGGCTTGAGTCACCGTCAGTGATTTTGCCACCACCCAGAAACTCATTTACAAGCCAGAGGACGTTTGCAACAGTCTTAAAAAGGGAAGTGAATTCTCCTTTCAAATCAGCCATAGTACCCTGTACCAATTATTATCTGTTGCTTTTTAATACACTGAATGTTTCCTTTTTTACCATCACTCTGTAATATAACTGTTAATGTAAGATATAGCCAGTATTAATATGTAAATCTTCTCTCAGCAGCTTTCAATATTTATAAATCATCAAATGTGTTTTTAAATGTTAGCTTCTTTCAATAAATTGAAACAATTTACCCTCTGTACACTTTAATTGGATAGATTACATACAGTTAAACGTATTCAATGTTTGTTTGGAGATTGAGCAATCCCTGGAATTAAATGCTGGAAGTTCTTCCCTCATTATCTGAGGAATTATTTTTATTAGTGGAACAAATCTGGACGTAGTTATCTTTGTTTCACAGAGCAAATTACAAAAAAGCTAGAGGAGATTCTTATTATCATGTGTTTCTGCTTTTCAGTCATTCATATAAAAATAAATTTTTGAGATGATAATTTCTGTAATTCTTGTTTGCATAAAGTTTCATATTTGGCAATGTTAGTTTGATAAATAACTTTTGTAATTTATGAAGTAAAATAAAAGATAATTTGATACAAATCTGAGGGGGGGAGGGTTGTACTTGAATATCTAGTAGTAGGACTGACTTTTAAAATGCTCAGCCTTGATTACGCAAGAGTTTGTACATACTTTCATGTACCTGTACTTTGTATTTTTGAGAATATTTGTTTATATTTTGCACTTCCCTCAAGCTAATTTTGTCAGTTTAATTTTTCTTATAGTCAGTATCAGTTGCCAGTTCTCAGCCTTACTAAAACAAGGCTGTTGCCTTTGAGCTCACCGCCTTGTAAGAAACATTACTGGCATCTTAGAACCAAGGATTTTTTGTCAATCTAGCTTTAAGGAGAATTATGACGTTTCCATTACTACAGGCTTACTGCTTCACAGGTTTTGTTGAGCCAGCTGAGATGCTAATTCTTCATTACCACACGGAAGGTTTGGAAGGTGGGAGAATGATATGACTGTTGTACCTGTTGCTCTGGAAATCTGTCAGTCATGACAGTTTTCACTAACTTCCAGTGCAATAATATTGTAGTGGCTTGGTGATGTAAATGGCAACTTTGTAACAGCATCCCTCTGGGAAATCTGAGTGGGTGGAAGAAGTTTTTTTTCACAGCAGTCTGAGCTATCCCAGCTTTTTTAATTGGTGCAAATGTGGCACAGAGTAAGTGGGGATGAAAGAGCCTGTTCTCTATGGACAGTGTTTCCCAAATAAAAATAACATTTTTCTATGGAGGTGCTTGAAAATATTTCTATTTCTATTCTGTTCTTATATTTGCAAAAAGAAGTAATGTTTTGATGAAAAAAAGAAATTCAGGTTTGTTGTAAAATTGATCAGATAATATAATGTAGAGAACAGTTAGAGTGCTTGCATGTATTATTCATTGTAATGAAATACATTCTTCAATAGATTTTATACATCTTGCACTGCTAAAATAGAGACTGTTTACATAAAATGATAACTACTAAAATATGTGAAATACATTCAACAACGTGATGCTTAGAACTTGCCAAGAAGAACATGTACTAATTCCTATCCACCTCCATTGTTACCTTAAGAGCAGCTCTCTCCATAGCAACTGAAAACTTTTCAAGGCAGCAATAAACTAATCCTCTCCAGCTTCCAGAGCACCATCAAGGAATTTTAAAAACATTGGACTTCCAGCAGCTAAATACTTCTGAGGATTCAGAAGGCCACAAAGCTAGATACACAAGCATTCTTTTTCCCTTCAGAAGGTAAGAAAATAATGTTTAGAAATAAGTGCATCCTCGTAACAATGGTACATGTTCCTAATTGCTAACAGTAAAATACATGTAAGCACCAAAAGATTTCCTAACATCTAAAAACATACTAACATTTTTCTCAGTGAATGCCAATTTGAATTAAGCAGTTCTTTTTTCATTTAAAATGCTTTGTTAGCAGAATTTCCTTTAAAATAGGACACACACGTATCACATTGCAGTTAAAAGAAGGTGAACTTATGTGGGGCTGTTTAACACATGTGCATTATCATCTGAAAATGTATGTCACTGCCAGCATCTGCCCATCAGTAAAACGAAAACCAATTTGTGGAAAACAGAAGTGAAACTCCTTTGTGTTTCTTTCACTTTGATATTGAGTCAGATTATTGTTAAAGCAGAGGCGATGGTGTATTAGGAAGGATAGTGACAAGACAGATTTACAGTACAAAATATCTTTTGCATCTAGAGTTAAGTTAAACTTGTTGCTTCTGGTGTGTTTGTCTTGCTTAGTCACTGAGTTCTATGAATGAAATTATGACCTCAGTTTTGTAACTCTTTCATCGGATCATAAAATGTCACTAATTTTTAAGTAAATCCTGTTCATTCTTGTTTTGTGTTGTATAGCTGGAGTTTGGTAACATTGATAAAATGTTTTGAAAATAAAACCTGCTCTATATCATTGCCGTGTAACATAATTACTGCACATTCATATCAGAATTAGAATAGTAATCTTTATTTACAGCTATTTTTGCTACTAAAAACCTGTTTCATAATGGAATGAAAGTGAAAGCTATGGTATTTTCCTGTTCTTACTGAAGAGGATTATTAGTGAATGCAATAACATAACACTAAAATGAAAACCATACACTTTACTTTTATGAGGAGGGAAGGGCACTTTGAGTCAATCTCTTGTTGATAATTCTACAGAAGTTTTAAGGCCATGGTTGTCTTAGTTTCCTGCTGTTCTGGGCTGTAAAGCCCTTACAGGCTCCCTGTTGTTCAAAAACAGCTTGTCACTGCAAATCAGCTTAGCCAACCAATTAATAAATCCTTTCAAACATATTGCATTCACACTAATTAAGGGGTTGGGGTTTTTTTTCCCCTTTACCATTCAGATTCCTCAGGTTTCAAGTTTAAGCTGTGAAGTGCAAACAACAATTCAACATTCAGTGCAGATCACGCACTGCAGGAAGAGGAGATGTGTTTTCTGACCAAGCATCCAGCTCTTGGGGTGGTATGTTCTGCTTTCATATTCAGCGTGCTCATTGCTGAAGGACAGCCTGGGGAAGAGCATGGGCAGGATGGCAGCTATGCTCCCAGCCGAGGCTATCTGATGGAAGTTTTACGCATTCTTTCAGCTGACAACACTGAGCTCCACATGAACCACTCACGAGAACTGGTCAAAATGTTACTGGAGAGAGCTGAGTGCCCACAGCGGATTTATGGCATGCAAGACGATTGTAATCTGGTTAGTGCTTCAATTAATGAGGGATATCTTTACAGGATTGTCAGTGAGTTTTAAAATTATTTATTAGAGTGATACTCTCCTGAATATAAAACCTAAACATGTAAAGGGCTTGTTGTTGCATCAAAAACTTGTCCCTGCTTTAGTTGTTTCATTCTGGATTATTAACATTTATTGTTTAAACTCATGAAGAAATATTCCAAACATGACAGGCATTCCTTAAAAATGCCATGCTTCAGTCGTATAACAGTAATAATTTTTCTTTGAAAGTTGTCAAGTGTTTATTTTCCAACAAAGATTTTTCTACTTTACCCTGATTTAACTATAAAAGCATGAGCTTGAATTTGGGACACAGAGGTTTTCCACTGTGGAATTGGGGACCAGTTCTTCCACTTTAGTTTTCTTCTGTATTTTAGTTCATAAAAATAAAACACAGACAGGATTGCCTCAGATTTATGTGCCACTTCACTGAAATATTCAAGTTTTAGGGGAGGGTTTTGGTAAGCAGTTCACGTCAAGGAAAATCAAAGGCAGAACAATGAATCCACAAATCCAAATTGAAACTGGAAATAGTCCAGGGTACAGTGTCACAGGAGGTTTGGTTGTCTAGTTGAGGTGAGAATATTTTCAGAACTGATTCCTGATTGACAAAGAAAGGAACTATAAGGTCATAGGTTTTGGTAGGACAGATACAGTGGTAAGTGAGCAACTTAGCTGAAAGGGACTACGAAGGGCTTAGTCAGTCTTGGCTTTGATTAACATTACTCTAGCTCTGGCATTGTTCAGTGACCTACATACAGCAGAGTGTCACTTTATATCAAAATTATGAGGATGGTCATAAAGGTGAATGCTTTCACAATATACTATTCTTGGCAATCTGCCAAGCCAATGAAATGGGGGTCTTTTTCTCCTGTGCAGTAGACAACTACTCACTTAATTGGCCCCTTCTGCAAATGCTCCCATTTTCATATAAGCCCCAATGTGAAATTTCATACATAAATAATGTAGGTGCCTGCTATTCTCTAAATGGGTAATTTTTATGAAGGAGATTGTGCAGTTTTTCTCTTTGCGCTTACAGGCAGTGGATACGTAGCAGATACGGACCTAGATCAAAAGCTGAGAATATATTAAACAATAATGGGTATAGACTCCTCCTAAACTTCACAAAACAGGGGTCTAGGCCTTCTTCTCCCTCTTTCTTTTGCTTCTCTGGATTGCCGTATTTTTTCTTGTATTTGTGATGTATTTGTGGAGAGCATGCCCACTGCGTTCTTGGATGGAAGAATTCTAAATGAAACTCAGCTGGGACTTACTTTGGTCAGGACTTCCACTCTGTTTAGGCTTCATCTTGGAAATTTCCTGTGGGAAGAATTTGAGCACTTTCACTATTTTCAGTGCTTCTCAGCATTGGTTGTGTCAGTAACACCGCACACATCCTGCGCTGCCCGTGCCACGTGAACACAGTTGTCTATAGAAAATCCATGAGAGAAAGACGGCATCTTCAGTCACATGCAGCCCACAGCCCGCTGTCCCGAAATCTTCCAAGATGATTTAACAAGATTTGGTAAACCAAGATAGCAAAAACTGTTGCAAGAAGCAGTATCCTTCAAGATGGTCAAAATTTGAAACAGAATGCCCCACCTCAGTTTGGCTTTTTCTTTCCAATACTTGTTGGGAATAACTAATTGATTTCAGACTCAACTTTCCCTTCTAAATTGAGGATTCCAGTCACAGAATCACAGAACAGCCCAGGTTGGAAAGGACCTGGAAAGATCATCCAGTCCAACCTTTCACATGCCTTTCTTTTCAGTTTTTTTTTTTTTTCCATTTTTAATAATGTCTCCAACGGGTATTTAAAAACAGTGAACACTCTTTTAGACTTTTTTTGATTTGTTGTTACATATTGGCCCCAAGACTCTTTGGGCAGGGGCTGGCAGCTATTGAATAGCATCTGACACTGCTTTATCTCCTAAGCACACAACAGTAATACATTTTTTGCCGTGGTAAGATAATTTTTTTTAACTTCTGGCCTCTTAAACAAAAGAAACCCAGGGTTCAGTGCCCAGGTTCAAAGTTGGCCTCTTTTTCATAGTAAATGTGCATTTCTAAACCAAGGCCATGCAGATGGTTATGCCTGTAAAATATTAGTAACAGCAAAATAACCAGTGATGAACCAATTTATATTCTTTTGATATCTCTTCAAGGCTCACACTCTATGGGTTACCCATATACTATGGAGTAGCTGCATCTTTTGCAACACAGCTGCTTCCTTCCAATTTCCTTTTCAGTCATCTTCCTTGCAAGAGCAAACCAACAGCCTCGCTGATTACAATTTATCCTCACTGGGTTTTGAAATGGTATAGAAGTCCTTGAAAATCTTCCACTACGTGCAGTATGTTTATTGTATTACTGTTGAGTGTTTGAAAAGGCTGGCTGACTAACTTGAGGTCTTTTGGGACATAAAATGGAATAGCTATATTCCTCCTAGCCCAAATAGTAATGCTCAGAGACATTCATTTGAAAAAGAATTATAGATCTTGATAGACAATGTAGGCAGGGCACAGTGGATAATACTGTAATCTAGTTTATTTACAAGTATAAATATCTAATTTGGCAATTACCATCCACAGTTCTCTTTTTTTTAGACAGTATTTGTGGGAATTTTTATTAGAATTATTTCTATTAAAAAGCAGGAGCTCTCTCAATTCATCCAAGGAACATTGGCTTCTGAACATGACAATGTGTGTTTGATTCTACTCAGCTTCTGTGTAGGAAAATGAACGAACATACAAGGTGAGCCACACCAACCAACATGTCATGCTTGTAGCCACAAACAATTTAGTCTAACAAACTAGGTTCCATCTGGATTCATGAATTTACTAGAGTGCAGTTTTGGTCCTCCCATAGTACGTTCGTGTGTGGTAGCTTCCTCTCTGAAATGTACAGTCTGGCTGCTCTACCATAATAGTTGAGATTAGCTGACATGGGTATAACATGCTTGGAAAGGAGGCAGTTGGAAAAGAACAGCTGCACAATGAATAACAGTTACAGGATCTCTTCAAGAAAGAGTCTTTATTCTGGAATTCAGTATCTTATTTCCCATGGCTTGACATAGAGCTCTATTAGTCTTCTGGTCTAATTTTAAAGACTGACTTTTGCTTGAAGTGGCAAAAGTTTCTGGAAAGCATTTTTGTATCAAGAAAAATGGAGGGGGTTTTATATATATATATGCATTAAAAAATCTGTGCTCAGATAGAATGCCTGCACAGGGTAAGTGTATCATTTCAGTCCCTCTTGAAATGCATTCGGAGGACTAAATGGTATAGAGATCTTATGCTGGCTCCATGCACTGGGCCGAATTGTTCCAGTTTACAGAATTAATTGAGAAAAAATAAAAATAGCTGAGTGATTGCAGGGTCAATTAAGTGTTAAAAGTGCATTAAATATGATATAACTTCTGTTTACATACCCTGAATTAACTACAGTCCAGATACGGTCTCTGTCTTGTAGTATAAACACATATAGAATGCACAGGTGAAAATATGAATAGCCCTAGCCCTTATCTAATATATTTATAACCAGAAGTATAATCTGTTGAAGCCAGTAGAAGACTTTCAGTTCTCTACAATGATTGTTCAGAGTTAGTCCTGTTTTGTAGTAAATCTTAAATCCCTTGAATACTTGACATTTCTTAAAACCAGAAGGGGCTCTGGAAAAAAACACAGTGTGAGCTTGCAGCCATAGAACTGCAACGGATTACCTGCACCCTCCTCCATTCCATCATCCTGCATCTGTGTAGGCATGGGTTCGATCCCTTAAGTATAAGAGTTGAATTCTGTTCTTCTCTCTAATTGTATTTGCAGATGACTGGCAAAGTGTTACTTGAGTTGAATTTCCATTTATTTTTATGTTTTCACAGTGCCTTGAACCAGAGGCTTTGTTACTAATAGCTGGTGGAGATTTAGAAGACCATCTCAGCGAAGAAGTATTTGAGAGAATTTCTCTTATTCTTCTCTACTACATTCTTCATCATAGAGATGTGTGTTCTTCAGAACTCAACTTGAATAATAAGGACTATAAATTTTACCTACAGAGTATGCTCAGTTTAAGACATGATGAAGACTGTTATTATTTTTCACGGAATGAAACTGAAGATATTTTGGCTGCAGTAAGACAACATTTTAAAACTTCTGAAACACAGGTAAAGAAAACATAAGTAAAAATAACTTCATATTTATTAGTGATATAATGCCTTTAAGCTAGTTCAGACATTGTGTCAGTATCATGGTCCCCCAAAAAACTGGTAGATAACAGTGTGAGAGCACAGGCTGAACATTGGTCTTTTGTTGTACATGGTGTTTAATACTAGCCTTCTCCTTGACTTGCTTTTGGCATGTGCTACCTAGCACTTCCACAGAGTCCACTGGGACGTGGTTGGGAAGATAGTGCATATTAGGGACCATTCCTAATAGGTAGTTTAGATGCAGTTGCTCTGCTTAGGGCAGATGGAAAAGAGCATAGCTGTGGGGATGCAAGATCTTGCACTTGGCTTCAAGGACAGAAAATACTTTCTCATGTCTTGTATTTATTAGATTAGATATACTAGCAGTGATTGTATTTAAATGGTATAAAGCAGAACAGCTCCAAAACTGATCTGGCTGTATAGTAGAAATGGTGAATCATTTTGCTGTGTTGAAATCCTTGCCAGGCCCTGCACTTCCATGTCCATCCAAGGCAGGGTGGAATAAGGAATCTGTCCAAAGATATGATGGTTTCCTTCAGCTGGGACATATACATTTGTGATTAATCATCTACCAGCACGAATATGCCTTGTAGAAAGGCTGATACAGATAAGCTTAAATTTAAAGTTTAAAAAAAAGCTGAGTATATTCAGCTGAAGACATCCTTTTTAAGTCAGGAAATATACAGCGAGTTTTCTCACCAGTTTATTATTCCTTATCTCAAATAGGGTGTATAAAAATAATAGCATAATATTCTAGAGTTCACAATCTGAAGAGAAACTTTTTTCCTTGTAATGGACAATAAAATAAGTTTTTGCCAGGTTCGATAACTCCTAAAGTACAGGTTGACCTCCTGTGAAAAGCCCCTTAGAACTGTTCATAATATACAGTTAAATTTGGTTTATTGCAAAGTTTGAATTTGCCCTTTTCTTCTTCATTTCATTAGATTTTAATTTACACCATACTGTAGTAGAGTTTCCTATGCAAACAGAAGATGTCTAGGAGGCCTGGCTGTGCAGCAGGATGTTGAGGGCCTCCAGTTTCTCTTTCTGTGTTCTTTGTGTAATCGTTTCCCATCATAAATTATTCATTGACCAGTACTTTTGGTTCTGAGTCTTGGTGAACGTGCCGATTTCCAAGAACTCCAATGGTATCTGGGCAACTGGAAAGAGGCATCGGTGGGTATTTGGCATGTCAAGATAGAATAACAATCCATAAAGTGCTTTACTGTGTGGTCTGTTTATTTATGCTGGCAGTATAATCAGTTGTCAAGCCTGTTCAGTAACTGAGACTTCACTGCTCACTGACATGAGGGAAAAGAGGTTTTCTTTCATAAAAGATACTCAAAACATTATAAACTCTCTAATGCTTAGAATCACAACGCTTGAGTCGTGGAAAACGGCCGATGATGCAGGGTAGTAATAGAAGAAAAGCATTTTTAGTGGCTCTTAATATGTTTCGGTTTCACAGAAAATATCCTCTTCTCAGTCATAATTATTTCTATTGTTCAAATAATATATTATTTGAAATGAGGGATGAAATTTGGGGTTGTGGAAATTTAAATGTATAATGGATGGACAGGAAAAGAAATGCCAGCCTCCTCTCTGCAGTGTTTAAGTCATATATAGAGAGATGAGTATGTATGAAATAAATTATTACTGTACTGGCTCATCTAGTTGACTTTTCAATTTAGTTAATATGGGGTACGGACAAATGAACTTAAATAATTTTCACCAGTTTTGTTTTGTTTCTTTCAAACCCCAACCGTTTGCAGTGAAAATAAACAAGAAAGCCAGAAATGGAAGAAAACAGGGATAAGTTTCCAGGTAACTGAGAGAGCTGTACCCTGCTCCCTCACTTCAGACCTGCACACATCCACACACATGGGTGTACACGACGGCCTACTGTTTGGTCACCCAGCAGGGAAGTCACCCTTTATCTGCAGAATTATATCTTTCTGTATTGTCCTCAGGTAACTGCCCCATAACAAGTTTTAGATTCCATGTAATAGATAGGGAACTAAAAACTTTAAGAGAATTCTTTCTGAAGTTTGAGATAAAGAGTTAAATCTGTATCATTTGAGTCAGTTTCTTGTGCCTTAACAAAAATTGCTCCCTTTTCTACCACTTTCTGGAAGTAGATGTAGATGCAATTGAGGAGGACACAGGAATAATAGAAACAGCATGAAAATAACACTAAGGAAAAATAACCTGAATGAAGGACTGTACTTCTTCCCCATCGGGCACTGAGTAAAATTTCAGGCTTTTTTATTCTATGCCTGTTCTCCTGGAAATATCCGCTGTTTTGCATTTGCTGACCTGCTGTCAATTAGAGCTTTAATCTTAGTATTTTTTCTACTCTGGCTGTCTGGGGAAGTGTTATCTCCAGTTTCTTCTCCTGTCACTCTGATTATTTAAATGTAGGTGACCAGGGTTGTCTTCATGCTGTTTTTTCCTGATTTCAGTGTGTCGATGTGAGTATTCTGGAGAAAAATGCTGATATAATGGATGCAGATGGTGCTGATGAAAACACTCTTCCACGCCTGGCTGCTTTAATCATTACTCTGGCTCTCCAAGGAGTCTGTATGGGGAAAGCAAGTTTGCCCTCCCCTGAATTCTTTATAAAATATATTTTCAGTTCTCTAAACAGTACCACTGAGCTCCAAGTGACAGGTAAGCTATTTATTCGTCTCTAGTTGACTTTTGCAACACACGTTTGATGTAAACTATCTTTAAATGCCTAAAGGACTTGTGGTACTTAATTTTAGATTTAAATGCCATTTCATTTTAGAGCTGTTAAGTAGTCTCTTCTAAATTTAAAAACAAGGTTGGAAAATAAATTCCTTATTTTGATAATTCTCTGAGAGGTATAAAACAAATTGTTACTGAGATTATTAAATGTGTGCCGCCACATTAATTTATTACTTAATCACTACCCAAAAGAGGTCTGAGAGTGACAATCTAGCTGTGAGGGCAGAGTTCACTGGGGCCTCATTTACATTGCTTCTTTATGCAGATCTTTATACACTGCAAGACTCACTTAGGGGTAAATGGGATAATTCATGTATGGTAGCCAGGTTAGGTACCTTAGTCACTCATACCTCAATGTAGATGTACACCCAGCAGAGATGAAATAGATGCAGGCCACTCTGTTTTGACCAAATACTCTCTGATACCTGCCTGCTGTACCTGAAAACATCTTTATGGTTTGTGTTTCGCTACCCACCTTCTGATTTTAGTACCCAATCAATGAGTCTGGAATATGCAAAGTTCATTTTTTTCAGGAGCTCTGTTGCTAGACATATCAGAAATGCTACTTAACCATAAATAAATACAAGTATAGGAGAGTTCTGAGTGGTCCAAAAATTGAAGAAAAAAAACAGAAAACACAAACGTTGAGCTCTCAGCAGCTGCTATTAAGTTCTGTAAAAGACTCTGCATGTGTAGCAATTTAAGAAGCTAAACCATCAACTCGGGGGCCTACTATGGATTTAAAAAGTTATTATAAGACATCTACTTTTCCCTGTTTGTGGTAACTGCTAATAGCAACACTTTACAAGCTTTTCAAAGCACTTTTAAAAAGTTACATTCAGTATGGGTTAAAACAGCTTAAAAAAGTTGAATTAAGCGCAGGTTAAAAACATTTTTACCACTCTTAGGTTACACAGAAGTATACTGAATCTCAGAATTGAATAATAAAAAAAAAGAACAAAATCCTCAGCCCTAAACTTGGAGTCCTAGATTGTTCTTGCATAAACTAGTTTTGCAGCAGACCCCTTCCTTTAAATTTGCCAAGCCAGATCTTCTAAAATAATTGACTTACAAGAATGGATGGAGCCATCTGGGCACAGTGCTACTAAATAGCTATATATGGTGAAATCCAGGCGTCAGTGAAGACAATAGCAAGACTTTATGGTTGGTGGAATTAGGGTGTCATTGAGAGAAACAAAAAAATATTCTTAATCAGTTTGTTACAGTGTAAGTATATTTTAAGCCTAAGCTAATTAAATTGTCCCTTTAAATTTATTTAAATACTTAATAGTAACTGCAGGAAAGAGCAAGGAACTGGCAGAATGGAAAAAAAAAAATAGAGTTGACTACATTTAGAAAACAAATCTAGATTCAGCTCCGTTCAGATCTGTTTTCTCAAGACAAAGAAAGCAGACAAACAACTTGCTTATCACAAGCCTTTTTGTAAGATTTACCATTAAGATTATTCCATTTGCTTTTTCTGAATAACAACATTAAAAAATAAAGGATTATCTCATGGGACCATTCTTAATCTTATTGATCTAAATGCCTTTGAAATTAATTTGTGGACTGCTTTTGTTTCAAATGGACAAACTCAGGTTTACAGAAACTATCACTATGGCTTCATCTTGAAAATGCAGGGGTGAAGGAAGGTGTTAAGTAAGAGAGGATAGAGCATGCCTCCTCATATAACTAAGCATTTATTTCATCAGCAGGCACACCCATTGCACTCAAGCTATGTCATGGGATATATCCCTGCATTGTCTCAGGTTTGGATCAGGGTTCCCTCCTTCCTACTTCAGTGCTGTAAACAGGCATGCTTCCAGATTCACCAAAGGAGAGAGAAAATCTGCTGCCCCATGTTCCACTTCTGGAGTGCGAAGGGCAGCATAGCATCCTGAAGATTGCTTTCAGGACACCCGATAAATGGTCTGTCTTTCTGGTCTTTCTGGACTACCTGGCCATGGTGTCTTACCATGGTGTTACATTTCCACAGGAAAATTTGACTAACAGTGAAGCTATGTAGCAGTAGCTTTTAGATAATTTTGGCAGGCTTTGATGATTAAATGGAAGATGAATTGCCTTTCAGTCACATCTGTTTTCATCTGAGGTAGTCATAGACAAAACATCTGAGTGTGGTACTGTAAAGAAGGAAAGGCTGAGTACAGAGGTGTCTTGAACTTCTAGAGCTATTAAGCAGAAATTCCCTACAGTACCAAACTGAGGAGAGAAAAAGGTATTAAAATGAGGAGTTGAATTAATGTTAAAACTAACAAAATTTTAACAATTACTTTTGGTTTTATCTTTTTAAGTGTGTATTTCCCCATGGTAACATATCTGTTTTCTAATGAATTACTAGAACTAGAACAACTACTAAATGTGCTTGCAGCCAAAAAGACCTGCACTGTAAACGGACAATTCCACAGTCACAAAAGAAGACGTTATGCT
>VYZV01030390.1:1084-19616 GCA_013401275.1 Pandion haliaetus | reverse complement strand
GGGCCCTGTTAAAGGAAAGGGGGGTGGGTATGGCTGTAATTAAGTTTTGTGCAGTAAGCGCCTGCCCTGAGTTCACTGAAAGCTTTTCTATTTAAAGATCTAGTGTGCCAGCTCAAGTGGCATCTCCCTCTGCTCCTCCCGCTCTGGCTGACTCTTTGTCACATATTGATCTTAAATGCTCTGCAGATTTGCTTGTCAGGGAGAAAATGGTCAAAAAATAATGGCACATAGAAATTTGTTCCTTTTTATGGCCCTTTCTTCCTTCCCGTTTGTCCCTCCCTCTTCAGTCTCTTTTTTCCCCCAAAAAGGAAAAACTTGTACATGCTTACCACCACCAGTCATGATTTGTGTGGCTGATTTTTGGGGTGGAATGAAGAATACTTTATCACTTCGATTTTCTTTTTTTTTTTTAATTTCTTTTCTTTACTCCAGCACAGAAACGGTTTGTTGTCCTAATATTGCTCTCCTACTGTCAGGAGAATAACAAGCAAGACAGTGGCCTGGCGCCCAGCACATAGCCCTGGTCTTGCGCAGGATGCAGAGGCATCTGCAACCCGATCCCTGCAGCCGGACTCCTCTGGCCATGCCAGCACTTTCAAAAGCCAGTCTTTCAAAAAGAGACTGTGAGGCCTGACAGTCCCCCAGCACATATCAGGTTGCAAGATTTCTTCCTTATCTTGAGTAAAGCCTATCAGTTTTTGGGTGGATACTGTAGGAAGAACCAGAGACATTAATGATGACAGTTTAAGGTATTTCCAGAAACAAGTTTTTTAAGACATTTGGGCCATACAGTTCCTAAAACCTCAGTGCTGTAGAGCCATCCTGCATTTACAAACCACTCTGGGTGTATCACAGCTCAAAGCACTTTCTGCCATTGCTGATAGTCACTGGGAGAGAAAAGATGGCAGAATAGGGGTCAGGTGGGGAGCTCTGTGCAGCCTAACCCACCTGCAGTGCTGCTGAAAGCCACAGCAGGAAACATAGCCCAGGACTGTAGGAAAACCTCCTTGCAGAGGGAATAGAGAGCTAGTTTTTCAAAGTCGGGGGACACCCCTGGTGAGTAATGCTGCTTTTCTTCCAAGGGAGCTGTTGACTCTTCAGTCCCCAGTTGCAGAGAGAGAGGTTATGTGCCAATAAACGCTGCTTGCACATGGGTGCAACCCTACGAGAAAAACAGCTGAAATTGGTGGAGTGGAGCTACTCACTGCAGACAGCTGAAACACAACTGACTGGATATTTTTTAATGGAATCTGCAATTAAATAGCTAATAATAAATTGCAAAACATAAGTGGGAATGGCTAACTTTTCCCTTAAGGGAGGGAAATCTGTATTGCCTCGCAGTTATTTACTGCTTGTGCTGGGAGGACAGCTTCTTCAAGAGTGCCTGTTAGCAGCTCCCCACAGCTGGGCCTTGCTTCGCTGGCAGCCTCCGCAACACAAACTTGGCCATTGCATCTCACCACTTAATTAAATCACAACAACCATTCCCTTTAGCTCTCAGTTATATTAAGTATTGCAGAGTTTCTCTCTATCCCTTAACTGTCTTACTAAGAGAGGTCGGAGTCTACTGGAGAAGTTTTTAACAGCTGTGCTCAGTAGTAACTGAGTACATTCAAATCTATTTGATTAGTTTAATTAGGTTAAAGGAGATGTAAAATTTTGGTTTTGGCACAAATATGGTAACTGCACCAAGCGCTCAGCTATAGCTTAGTAAAGTTAAATAAAACTGACTCTCTTAAATGCTTAAATTTTGTTGTTGCAAATGTCTGCACGGTTGTTGCGCTTAAGGCCTTCTCCCGTGCTGAGTGCCTGGGCAGAGCTCCTGGGAGGTGGTGGCTAAGCAAGAACAGCTGGCCCAGCCCCTGGGACATACTCAGGCTGCAAGCTAATTATTTGTTGACAAACAGGTTTTCAAAGCCCCTGTTGCAGAACAGATTTTTGTGTGTGTGTGTGTGCTTTGAAAACGTAGCTTAGAGGAGGTGTAACCAATATGCAAACTTGGCTGAAGACAGCCTGTCCTGGACCCTGCTGTCACTGATTTATTTTTAACACCCCAAGCTCTCTGCTACTTTTGTCTCCCTCCTCTGCAGGCACTTGAACAGCACCTGGTTGTGCAACATTCCAGTCAAGGGGAAATTCCCCATTGGCTCCTATTTCCACCTTTCAAGCATACTAAATATCCTCATACCTATTTTGTAAGAGAGTTATGCAGCAAGATGGCTGGCCCAAGGCCAGCAACTACCTGTGTGGAAGAAGAAGAGGAGACCTGGTGTTCCTCCAGGACACCAGCCCCTGAGCCCTAACCAACCCACTCTCCTTCCACACCGGTCCCTCTGCAGCAGCCATGGGGAATAAAATCCCAAAAGCTGCAGCAGAGCTTGTGACTTGCTCCAAAATTATGATGCACACACATAAAGAGCAGAAAAGTTCTGGTTTCACATCTTTATTACCCTTTTAAATGTAATCTTTGAATAATTTGGTTTCCTAACAGGTTTTTATGCAAGTAATGAGACTAACATGCAGCATCAGAACCTATTATAAAGATGGGATATGGCATCATATCCTTGTCAGCATAAATAACTCACTGATCTTCAGAGGGTTCATGCAATATTTTCTGGCCTTTGGGCATTCTACTATCTGAGACAGATTGTGGCAGAAGTCTTTTCCTTCTAGCTCCACGCAGAATTAATCATCTAAACAGGGAAAATATTTTGAAAGCATGTATTCTGTATTTTAAGGCAAACATAAGGATGAAGTTAATAGGTTTTAATTTTTGTGTTGGTAACAGTGAGAATTAAGCCTAGCTATAGGAAAATAGTTTACTGGTTAACTGGTCTCTAAAAACTACGTGATGGGCGAGCTGCTCTGACACAGTTTTGTCCGTTGGACCATTCCTGGCTGATTGCTGTTTGCAGTGGGAAGGTCTCTGGATGTGTCTGTGTGCAGGGTTTACATAAAAATGGCTCTGCAGCCAATTTATACATGTTTCCAGGTAGCTGGTTTACTTGGGATAGGTATAGAGCTCATTTTATCAAATCATGTAGTGGTGACCTAAGACCACTAAATGGGGAGAAAGTCCTGGAGTTCTGGACTTTTTTTTTCTTTTTTTTTTAAATTAAGCAGTCCTTCCACAAGAACATTGAGGTGTGAAAGCTTTAGAGCCAAGTCTAACTTAGAATGATTAGTGAAACAGATGAAAGGGGAAGCACAGCAGAGAAGTGGACTGCCTGCCACGTGGGGGATGCTGCAGCATCCAGGAGAGCAAAGGAGTGGAATGATAGGAAATGGGATGGTGGGGAAGAAAGGGTGGGAAGGGGAGTGCTGGGGATTTGTCTTCCCAAGGAAAAGTTTGCCATACCTTCCCCAAAGCAGAGAAAGATGTAGGGAAAGGGTGTATGATTTTCGTTTCCTAGATGAGGCAGCGCCTGCCTTGAGCCAGGGTGGAAGGGGCTGACAGGGCCATTTGTCCACTGGCAGCTGCAGGTGTGCGTGTAGGGCAGGCGACAGCGGCGGGAAGCGGAGGCTTTCCATTGCCCTGTGTGAGCCATTTTGAGCATGGCAGGGCAGAGGCTCGAGCGAAAGGTCACTGGGAGCAGCCGAACAGGCTGAAACTTTGTGGAGGTGGGGGCATTGCAGCGCAGAGCGGTGGAACCAGCAAGCCCACAGCGTGTCCTGGCCCCTGCCAGTGGCTGCAACCAGGCTCCCTGTGTTGTGCTTCTCTTCAGCCTTTTACGTAACACTAACCGAGTCCTTGACAAAGGTCTACATTGCAGTTTGGATCTAAAATAACACTCAGACTTCAAGAAGTTCCCCATTAGGTCTCAACAAAGTGATTAAACCACTGGTTAAAGGAAGTCTCCCACCCACACCGAACTGTTTGTTTGATACCTGTGCTCCCTCCACAACCTGTATGGTGGAGAATCCAGAATGTAGGAGCAAGGCAGACCTGTGGGGCACAGAGGTGCTGTGGTTTCTCAAGCAGCATCTGAAGCTGTGACCAGCGATGCCACTGGGCCATGCCATGACCTGATGTCTGGAAGAGACCAGTGCTGCAGCATGTCGTGTCCCTTCCCAGACATTTGCAAGTGTTGGGGTGGAACAAAATGTGCACAATGGGCGCAGCTCCTGGCTCACAGCTACTCTTAATAAACATCAGCTTTGTAGCAGAGCGAGCAGCCATCTTACTGCTTTCAGATATTTACACATTTGAATTTGGACACATTCATGAGCCACTGTGTTGCCAGAAGGGGCATCATTAACACTGGAGGAAGTTAGCAGTAGGTTAACAAGCAAAAGGCTAGGTTTAAAATAGTGACTTTCTGTAGCTCCTAATTCTCTTGCCCTGAAGAAGGAGATGGACAAGCTACAGCCCTAGGAACTGCAGAGCAATAGGCAGAGAGCTTGCAGAGCATACCGATTGCTGTAGGGGGAAAGGGACAGTGTGGTAAAGGCAGAAACTACAGGAATGTACAGAACAACACCACAAACACAGAAAAATAAAGTATTTCCTTCAACTGGGAAGGCAAGCTGGCCAATACCAATTTCCAACTCCCCTGCACTGTGCCTGCAGGGCTGAAGTAGGAGACTTCAGGGAATGAGAGATCTTGTCAGTGCAGGCCACTGCCACAGCTTCACATCTCGGTCATTTTATCTGGGTTGTTTTCAGCTTGTGAGGTATTATGCAGCAAACAGCAACAAATTTTGATGCTACCAGGACTGACAAGGTCTGATGTGAAGAGGATGAAGGGAGGCTCTGGAAGATTTTAGAAAGTTGATGGGCTGACTGTGCTTCTCTGCGATGGTGGTGGTGTAGCACAGGCGGACAGACCTCACTCAGTGTGTCTGAACACAACTGCTCTGGTAGCTGGGAAAGTGAAAACTCTTCCCTGGTATGATAAGTAAGGGAATGTGTGCCCAGCCTGCCAGGCTGGACTAGAAACCTGAAATCCCTGTGGACACAGCATGGAAGTCATAGTGAGAAGCAGAGGGCTGTGAGAAGCAGAGGGCTCTGAGAAGCAGAAGGAGGTGGTAAGAAAAACCTGGTTTTGAGCTATTATGACAGGAAGCACAAAAACGGTTGTCAGTGTCTTCAAGAATTATAAA
Source organism: Pandion haliaetus (assembly GCA_013401275.1). Classification (NCBI taxonomy): domain Eukaryota; kingdom Metazoa; phylum Chordata; class Aves; order Accipitriformes; family Pandionidae; genus Pandion; species Pandion haliaetus. The sequence goes on along the minus strand of VYZV01030390.1, from coordinate 14,513 downwards.
AGGTTTGAGTCAATGTCCTAGCAGTGAAATAACAAACTGACAGCACACATGCCAGCAGGATTGCATGTGGAATCTCTACATGGAAAAAAGGCAGCACTGGCTTTTGTCCCGGGATGTCAGTGGCTTCATATCTGCATTTATGGACCTGAAATATTGCAAACTTCCTCTGACTAGAGAGGGGTCTTTTAGCTACTACTCTGCAGCATGCAAATTGTATACAAAATTAGGGCAGCATTTGGAATTATATTGGAAGGAAATGCTTGACTTAGGTGTCTTTCATTCTGGTCTTAAGAACGTAAAGCACCATCTCATTGCACTGTAGAGGAATATGGACTGTGACTGCAACCTTGGAAATGAGACAATGATGTGAATAATTCAAGCTTTTTGCATAGGCAGAGCCAGAGCAGCCCATTCTTACTCACTAGTATCAGCTGAAGCGGGAGTGCTGCTCTGTTCTGCATGGGGTTTTATTTAATAACACCAGGTAGTGCAGAAAAATGGGTTTAAAAATATATGAAGGTTGAAAAATGTAAAAAAAGATTAGTTAGTCATCTGTTATTGTGGACTAAAATAAGACCTGAAATCTTCCTTAGTACTACTGCTATTGATTTTATTTTATTTTATTTTATTTTATTTTGCTATGCCCCAGCCAACCTAATGCCAAGCCATGAAACTGGCAAAGGAAAAGCTAGCAGCAAATTTGGTATGGAATTGTTTGCTTTGCGTCTTCCTCCAACCTGTGGAATTTACCTTATGGAGCTAGCCTTGCTAGAGAGTACTACACGAAGGCAAATAATCAGCTGTACATCCTGGGTTTTGTATCTGTTTGAGGGCTGGTTTGGGGGCTTTTTTTGGCTAAGCTGTGATTGCTCAGTATTGCACTGTCAGACTTGCTTTGAATTGTGGGCTTTAGTCCAAGCTGTCCTGCTAGTCACAGTCTCCAGGTCAGCCCAGTCACCACAACTGGCTTTAAGCCCATCACTGGACTTTGATACAGTGTTGTCCCACTACTGCCTGGTCAGGCTGTTGTCCCACAAGGTGACTTCAGTCTTCAGTTAGCACCAAGGACATCAGAGGTGGGATGGTCTGTGCATCAGTCTGCATAGACCTCAGCATGGGACAGCCCAGGGCAGCTCTTCTTGTTCTGTGCTCTAGAGAGCAAATTCATGGAAAGGTAGGGCCAGCATGGCTGGTATCAGGATTACCTTTTTGTTTCCGAGAGGTACTGAGCAGTTTTACTGAGTGTCCTTTACAAAAACCTTATGGTCCAGAGAATTAGCTTGATGGAGCAATTACAGCTCTCCTCATGATTTCATCTTCTCCTTCAAAGACCTCTGCCTTTTGCCAGGCGTTCAGTGCCCTCTGGAGCGATGCTGACTGATCCTCAGGGCTGTCCCCCTGCCTCTGCAGCCTGCAGGCGTCTCTGGCACCCACGTGGTGCTGGGTCGCAGCCTGTGGCAGTTGGTCAGATGGGTCCTGCTTCTCCAATCCCATGGTCAGGAGCCAGATTTCTTGCTGAAGAACGAAGTGCTTTATCCTAATCACCTAGAAAGTGACCCTTCCCTCTGTTCAGTGGAAGTAGGATGTTGTGTGGCCACAGGTTTGCATCCTATCATGGGAGTGAGAGACTTCACCACTTCTTCTCTACTGAAGCCTCTGCCTTTGTCAGCAGATACTCTGCCTTTCTTTCCATCAGCTACTAATACGATTTCCCCAAATGAACTACTGTCACCTCAAGAAATATTGGGGTTGAGTGTTTTGATTACCTTTTCTATGCTTTTTTTGAATAACTTTTGCAACCCTATTTTTTTCAATACCTTTTGCTATTCTTTACACTCTTATTTCTAAGCCTTTTTTTCCCTGAAGCTTCCCAGAAAATGTTTCTCCAGCCTTTTTTTTTAACTGAGAGAGATTAGATTGCAGCATGTGATAGTGTACTGATTACATATCATAAGGTTTAAAGTTAGCTTTATAAAACATTGTTATTTCATTTGGGGAGGGCTCAGTATATTTTTATTGTTGAATGTATTCTAAATTACTTTGTTAAATATGTAGAGTGCTTAGAGGATGAAACATATGAGAAGACAGTAACAAACTAGTGGATAGATTCTCTACTCCTTTGAGTGTTGTATAATCATTTATACTTGGGCAAAGCAAGTTGAGTGCTATTAAAACACTGACAGTATCTTATAAGTGTTTGATGTAAGGTTTACATAATAGTGTGAGATAACCATGCATTGGAGAATAGCCCCAGAATCAGCTCAATCTCACACTGGCAAAACAAGGTCAGATCAAAGACTGTTTTTCCTGCATTGTCAAGAGCATTTAAACACCTCCCCTTCATTGAAATAACCTTGCAACATGCATCTTACAAAAATTTATCTAAAATACATTTGTCAGACGAAACATGACTTTACTTATGCTTGTGTTTCAAAATTTATGCACATGCATTATTTTTACAACTTTGAAAAGTATTTTTGCTTTAATACAAGAATCTAGATTTTACTGCAATAATTTAATTTTTTACAGCTTTTTTTTTCTTTTGTTCATTTTGCTTTTAGTTTAAAAGATCTTATCCAAGGTGAAGATGTGAAACCCAAGCTGCAGTACATCATGACTAACCCTTCCTTTTCTATGGTAACAGTTCAAAGTGAAGACAGTGGGATAACCTGGGAAACCAGCTCGAGCAGATGTTCTACTCCCTGGGCCTCAGAAACTAGTACAACTTCTGATCTTTACAGTATGGAAAGTTCACCAGTAGGTTCTCCTCCAGGAAAAGTTATCTTTATTATGGATGAAGGTAAGATTGTTCGGAAAAGGAAACGCAAATGTTCAAATAGGGTGCCAATGGCTATAAGTCTGAAGGGAGGCCAGGGCAATAAAAAACGTGACTCTTCTGGAATGCAGAGGCAAGAACCAAGAACTGTTCTAGGAGATGTGCAGGCCTCTGTGTTGAACATTGAACAGGTGGAAGCACAAGACACAGATGAGGAAATGTTGGATGACAAAGAAGATCTAGAGGACATCACAGAAGAGCCAGTAAAACGTTCCCCAATAAGATCAATATTTAGAGAGAGCAGATTGAGAAAAGTAGGGCCGATTCTTGGAGGACCGGTACAAGCTAGAATCCAGCTGTTCAACTCAATTTTTGGAGGGACTGAGCCAGCCCCTGAAACACTGGAGAAAAACAGAATCCAGAGCAGTAACTCAGTTTCAGGAGATTCTGAACAGTTCCTTGAAACATCAGTAAAAGAAAGATTGCAGAAGTTCAGTTCATTTTCAGAAGCAACACATCCAAAACCTTTCCAGACAGCAAGAATTAGAAATCTTGAAACACCATCAGAGAGAAGAAGGGAGCAAAGACAACAACCCACAGCACACACAAATCAAAGCTATTCTTCACCAACAATGCCTCTTGAAAAACAGCTTACTAATAAAGATGATGTCTCATCTGAAAACATTAAACCTATTAAAATGAAAGATAAACCAAGCAGATTTTCAAGCTTTGGTGCAGAAACAACTCTTCAACATGAAGAAAGAAAAGACAGACAATCTCTTTCAGAGACTCCAAATCAGGTATCGGGACATTCACTGAAGTCCTGCCCTCCTGAAGAAGCCAGGAAGCAGCAAAGTTATTCACCCGCAGCCAAAACATCAATAACCAAGCAAACAACCTCTGTTTCCTTAGAGTCTCGTGATAAATCAGAGAAACAAGTGCTGCTTTCCTCAGCTGAAAATGCAAACAAGAAACCAGACCAATATCTGCTGACAGCATCAGATCATCTGGATGAACCAAAGCAGCAGGAAATTCAGCCCGATTCTGCACCACAGTCTGTTTCAGCAGATGTCGTTAATGAATTGGATAGACAAAGTACCCAACCTATTTTGCCTACAGCACCTGTGTCAGAACATCCTGAGATGGAAGCACAGAAGTCAGCAGTTCAGTCCTACTTACCTAGTGCTCCATCAGCTAAATCCAAATATTCCAGTCTGTCTGAAACAAGACAAGAGGATATTATTCCTCAGTCATCAGAAACTGCACAATCTGAGTCTGAACATGTGCTTTTACCATATTCTGTAGATGAAACAGAGAAGCAAGAAATGGAGCGTCATTCATCAGCAATTGCACTGTCAGGAAGTGAGCCTTCAGGTCTATTGTATTCTGGTAAAAAAAAAGAGGGTCAAAAGACCCCACCACTGGAAACCCAAAATGTTCCCTTAGAGAAGCAAACAAAGTCTGACCAAGACTTTTCTTCCTCCTTTCAGGAAACAGAGGAGCAAAGATTTAAACAAAGTTCACCTATTCCTGGAAAGATAGATTCTAAATATTTTGGCATTTCATATCCTATTCGCACAGAAACAGAAGAAACTCAGAAAACTTCAGCTATAAATAAAGCATTAGATTTGGATCACCCTGATTTTTCCATTGAAAAAAGCAAACAAGCAGAGAGTACGCAAATGGAGATGAAGCATCCAGATTTCTCATATTCCAGCAAAGAAATTGGAGAATCAGAGAGAACACAGATGGAGACAGAGCATCCAGACTTCCCTTTTTCCAAGGAGGAAACTGAGGAATTGGAGGATGCACAGCTGGACAGGGAGCATCCAGACTTTTCGTTTCTCAGGGAAGAAATGGAAGAACCAGAAAGTGCACAGCTTGAGACAGAACATCCAGATTTCTCATATGCCAGGGAAGAAATGGAGGAATTGGAGAGTGCACAACTGGAGACCAAGCATCCAGGTTTCTCATATTCCAGGGAAGAAACAGAGAAATCAGAGAGTGCAAAACTGGAAACAGAATATCCAGAATTGCTTTTTTCCATTAAAGAAACAGAGGAATCAGAGAGTGGACAGCTGGAGATGGAGCATCCAGACTTTTCTTTTTCCAGGGAAGAAGTGGAGGAATCGGGAAGTGCCCAACTGGAGACAGAGCAGCCAGGTTTCTCATATTCCAAGGAAGAAACAGAGGAATTGGAGAGTGCTCGACTGGAGACAAAGCATCCAGGTTTCTCATATTCCATGGAAGAAACAAAGGAGTCAGAGAGTTCACAACTGGAGAAAGNATCCAGGTTTCTCATATTCCATGGAAGAAACAGAGGAATCAGAGAGTTCACAACTGGAGAAAGGGCATCCAGAATTTTTTTCCAAGGAAGAAACAGAGGAATCAGAGAGTGCACAGCTGGAGAAAGAGCATCCAGACTTTTCTTTTTCCAGGGAAGAAGTGGAGGAATCGGGAAGTGCCCAACTGGAGACAGAGCAGCCAGGTTTCTCATATTCCAAGGAAGAAACAGAGGAATTGGAGAGTGCTCGACTGGAGACAAAGCATCCAGGTTTCTCATATTCCATGGAAGAAACAGAGGAATCAGAGAGTTCACAACTGGAGAAAGGGCATCCAGAATTTTTTTCCAAGGAAGAAACAGAGGGATCAGAGAGTGGACAGCTGGAGATGGAGCATCCAGACTTTTCGTTTTCCAGGGAAGAAGTGGAGGAATCGGGAAGTGCCCAACTGGAGACAGAGCATCCAGGTTTCTCATATTCCATGGAAGAAACAGAGGAATCAGAGAGTTCACAACTGGAGAAAGGGCATCCAGAATTTTTTTCCAAGGAAGAAACAGAGGGATCAGAGAGTGGACAGCTGGAGATGGAGCATCCAGACTTTTCGTTTTCCAGGGAAGAAGTGGAGGAATCGGGAAGTGCCCAACTGGAGACAGAGCATCCAGGTTTCTCATATTCCATGGAAGAAACAGAGGAATCAGAGAGTTCACAACTGGAGAAAGGGCATCCAGAATTTTTTTCCAAGGAAGAAACAGAGGGATCAGAGAGTGGACAGCTGGAGATGGAGCATCCAGACTTTTCGTTTTCCAGGGAAGAAGTGGAGGAATCGGGAAGTGCCCAACTGGAGACAGAGCATCCAGGTTTCTCATATTCCATGGAAGAAACAGAGGAATCAGAGAGTTCACAACTGGAGAAAGGGCATCCAGAATTTTTTTCCAAGGAAGAAACAGAGGGATCAGAGAGTGGACAGCTGGAGATGGAGCATCCAGACTTTTCGTTTTCCAGGGAAGAAGTGGAGGAATCGGGAAGTGCCCAACTGGAGACAGAGCATCCAGGTTTCTCATATTCCATGGAAGAAACAGAGGAATCAGAGAGTTCACAACTGGAGAAAGGGCATCCAGAATTTTTTTCCAAGGAAGAAACAGAGGGATCAGAGAGTGGACAGCTGGAGATGGAGCATCCAGACTTTTCGTTTTCCAGGGAAGAAGTGGAGGAATCGGGAAGTGCCCAACTGGAGACAGAGCATCCAGGTTTCTCATATTCCATGGAAGAAACAGAGGAATCAGAGAGTTCACAACTGGAGAAAGGGCATCCAGAATTTTTTTCCAAGGAAGAAACAGAGGGATCAGAGAGTGGACAGCTGGAGATGGAGCATCCAGACTTTTCGTTTTCCAGGGAAGAAGTGGAGGAATCGGGAAGTGCCCAACTGGAGACAGAGCATCCAGGTTTCTCATATTCCATGGAAGAAACAGAGGAATCAGAGAGTTCACAACTGGAGAAAGGGCATCCAGAATTTTTTTCCAAGGAAGAAACAGAGGGATCAGAGAGTGGACAGCTGGAGATGGAGCATCCAGACTTTTCGTTTTCCAGGGAAGAAGTGGAGGAATCGGGAAGTGCCCAACTGGAGACAGAGCATCCAGGTTTCTCATATTCCATGGAAGAAACAGAGGAATCAGAGAGTTCACAACTGGAGAAAGGGCATCCAGAATTTTTTTCCAAGGAAGAAACAGAGGGATCAGAGAGTGGACAGCTGGAGATGGAGCATCCAGACTTTTCGTTTTCCAGGGAAGAAGTGGAGGAATCGGGAAGTGCCCAACTGGAGACAGAGCATCCAGGTTTCTCATATTCCATGGAAGAAACAGAGGAATCAGAGAGTTCACAACTGGAGAAAGGGCATCCAGAATTTTTTTCCAAGGAAGAAACAGAGGAATCAGAGAGTGCACAGCTGGAGAAAGAGCATCCAGACTTTTCTTTTTCCAGGGAAGAAGTGGAGGAATCGGGAAGTGCCCAACTGGAGACAGAGCAGCCAGGTTTCTCATATTCCAAGGAAGAAACAGAGGAATTGGAGAGTGCTCGACTGGAGACAAAGCATCCAGGTTTCTCATATTCCATGGAAGAAACAAAGGAATCAGAGAGTTCACAACTGGAGAAAGGGCATCCAGAATTTTTTTCCAAGGAAGAAACAGAGGAATCAGAGAGTGCACAGCTGGAGAAAGAGCATCCAGACTTTTCTTTTTCCAGGGAAGAAATGGAGGAATCAGAAAGTGCACAGCTGGAGACAGAGCATCAAGATTTCTCATGTTCCAGCAAAGAAATTGGAGAATCAGAAAGTATACAACTGAAGAGGGAGCACCCAGATTTCTCTTATTCCAGGGAAGAAATGGTGCAATCAGAAAGTGCACAGCTGGAAATGGAACATCAGGAGTTTTTATTCTCCAGGGAAGAAACAGAAAAACAAAAATCTATTCCTTTTGAACTGAAACAGCTAGAGTCTTATTCCCCTGAAGACACAGAGCAAGAAGAAACAGGACAGTTTGTGATGGTACCTTCAGATTTATCATGTTTGATGGAAGAAGTAGAGAAAGAAAACACTACAGAACTCCAGATACATCCAGATACATTTGATTCCACTAGAAGAGCTGAGACACAGAAAACTGGGTATCTGGAAACAGCACATTCACATTTACCATATTCCATGAATAAAACAAAGCAGCAAGAATCGGCACAAGCAGATTTGGATAATTCTCTTACGTCATATTTTGGTGATGAAGGAGAACAGCCACAGCCTGTACAGCAGGATTCACAACCTGCAGGTAAGCTGTATTCTTGTGCCAAGGGACTGCAAGCAGAAACTACTCAACTGCAGTCAGAGCATCCAGTTTTGTCATATTCTGCTGGAAAAGAACAGCAACATAAAACCTCACAGCTGAGGGGAAACCAGCTAGAGACATCATATTCCACTGGCAAAACAGAACAACAGGAAATATGGCAACCAATGTTAGAGCAAGCAGATTCACCATATTCCCAGGGAGAAATAGCACAAGAAGCTGTACAAAGAGACTTTAAAGGTCCAGAGCCATCATGTTTCATCAGTGAAACAGAGCAACATGAAAATGTACAACTAGCTTCAGAAAATAGAGATTTCTCATTTACTACTGGAGAATTAATGCAAGAAGGAGTGGAGTCAAGATCTTTGGGTTCCTCACATTCAACTGACAGAGTAAAGCCCTGGGAAATGGCACAAATGGAGCAGGAGCAGTCACTTCCCTCCTGTTCCACTGCTGGTAGTCAGCAACAGGAAACACCACCGCTGGATGTGGCCCAGTCAGATATATCATATTCCTTTGGCAGGATGGAACAACAAGATATAGTACAAAGAGAGCTGGAACAGCAGGGAACAGCCCAACAAAAAGCTATGCAAATGGAAATGGAATATTCAGATTTATCAGAAACCTGGAGGAAAGAAGAGCCACAGGTCATAGGCCAAATTAATTTGGCACATCAAGAAATAGCTCAGCCAGAGTTAGTGCATCCAGCTTTGCCATATCCTTTCAGTGAACAAATGCAAGAAGAAATGCAGTCAGAGCCTGCATTTCCAGAACAGACATTTTATATAAGTACAGAAATGCAGGAGGAAATGACAGAACACAAATCAGAGCAACCATTTCTTTCATGTTTTACTGGCGAAACAGAGCAACAAGAAATAGTACATCCAGAGCTGGAGCACATATTTTTGCCATCATCCAGTGGAAAAGAAGCTCCACTGGAAATGGAAATGAGTTCAGAATATCCAGATTTGTCATATCTCTTTCATGACTCTGAACAACAAAAAAAATTGAAACATCCAACCTTACCATTTCATTTGAAACAAGAAACTGCACCACTGGTGATGGAACATCCGGATTTTTCATGCAGCAGTGGTGAAGCAAAACCAGGTGACATCGTAGAGCAGGAGCCAGGACAACCAGAGCTCTCATACTCCATGGGAGAAACACGACAACAATCAGATCATTTCAATTCAACAGGAACCCTGGGTGAAGCCACACAAGATGAAAGTATGGAAGTGGTATCTAAATACCCAAATTTGTCATGTTCTGATGGCCAAAGAAACCAGCAAGAAACTTCACAATTGGATTCAAAATATCCAGATTTGTCATCTTCCTTTGGTAAAGCCAAAGAACAAGCAACTCAAGAGTTTGAGTCTAAACATCAAGAATTGCCTAAAGAAGTCAGAAAAAGAGCTTCTCCAGCAACTGCACAAATAGAGTCAAAACATTCAGGTTTGACATATTCCCCTGGCAAAGCAAATGAGCCAGAGATTGCAACATGGGAAGTGAAGCATCCTGATTTGTCACATTCCGCTGATGAGACAAACCAACAAGAAGTGGTACTGTTGGATCAGAAACACAGAAAAATTTCTGTTGGCAGAGAAAAGCAGCAGCAAGCCACAAAAGAGCAGTTAGAGCAAGAAACGTTATCACATTCTCCTGGTAAAACAGAGAAATTAAAACACGCCCAGGAGGTCTTGGAGCAACCAGGTTTATCATTTTCCATTGCCAGGCTGGATGATGAAGTGGTCCCACCAGAGGCCAAGCACACTGATGTGATATATCCTCTGGACAACGCAGAGATGCGACGAAGAGTACGACAAGAAACAGAGCAAACTTACCCCTTTGGAAAAGCAGACCAGGAAACGGTTCAGCCAGAAGTGGAAATTCCACATTTGGCCCATTCTGTGGGTACAGCAGCAGCAGAAGAAGAAATGGCAGAACCAGCGCAGGGACATCCTAACTTGCCTTATTCTGTTTTCAAAGCAGGCAGACTGCAAACTGCAGAGCTGAAACATGAGCACCCTGGTTCAGCACGTTCCCTTGACAAAGTGCAGGAAATGACCCAGCTGGGGTTGGAACAGCCAGATGTATTGTATGTTCATGGCAAAGCAGAGCAAATCCCACCTGCTCAGCTGGAGCTGGGCCACACAGACTTGGCATCCCCCACTGACAAAGTGGGGCAGCGAGGGATGGAGCACACAGCCTTGGGACACCCTAACGAGCGACAGTCTGTCAGCAGAGCAGAGCATCCACAAGCTGCAGAAGAGAAACTAGGAGCTCCAGATGCATCATCTCATGGTTTAAAAGTAGAGCAAAGAGAAATGGCAAAACTGGAGCCAAAGCATCCTAATTTATCATCTTCCATTGATAAAACACAAGCAGAAGAAACTACACAACTGATGTTAGGAAATCCAGATCTATCATCTTGGCCTAGCAAAATAGAGCAAGCACAAACTGCTCAAGAGGAGCAGCCAGGCTTCTTGCCTTCTTTCAAAAAAGCTGCACAAGGCAAGAAAGCACAGCCAGAATTGGGACATTCACAGTTACCTTATTCTGTTAGTGAAGCAGAACAAGAAACCACACAGGCGAAATCAAACCATTCAGATTTATCTGATGGCAGATTAGAACACCATGAAATCATACAACCACAGGCAGAAATAATGGATTTATCATGTTCAATTGGTGAAACACAGCAACCTCAAATTGCTGAAGTGGATTTGGAGTATCTGGATTTATTGCATTCCACTGGCCCAGTACAACAACAAGAAAAGATTCAATCAAAGCAGGAACAGCCAGGTGATTTTTCATCATCTCTCAGCAAGGCAGGGCAATGTGAAGGTGCAGGAATGCAGGCAGAACACCCTGAGCTGCAGTGCTCTATGGAGAAAACAGAAGGACTGCAAAATTCCCAAACAAAATCAGAATATGCAGATTTGTCATTCTCTGTTGGCACAGCAGAACCTCATAAAGCAACAGAGACAGAACTGAAAGAACATGATTTGTTGCATTCTTTTGTCAAAACAAAGCCATCATGGGCTGCCTCACTGGCGTCTGAACATCCAGATGTCTCGGATGCCACAGGCAAAGTACCACACCCCAATTTGTCCTCTTCTGTTAGTGAAGAAAAACGAAGTGCACAACTAGAGGTCAATCAGGAGAGGGGAAGCTATACATTACACCCAGGGGAAACAGTACGACTGAAATTGGAACAGCTGATGTTTTCAAGTTCCCATGACACAGCAGAGCAACCAAATAGGGCCCCACTGGAAGGGGAATTCCCAGACTTGTATTCCTCTGGTAAAAAAGAGCAACAAGAAATGGCAAAACAGGAGTTGGAGCATTCAGATTTATCATATTCCACTGATAAAACACAGCAACAAGAAATCACACAACCTGTGTTAGGACAACCAGATTTATCATCTTGCCCTGGGAAGACAGAGCAACCACAAACTCTTCAAGTGGAAGCAGAGCATCAGGACTTGCTGCATTTCACTGGCAAAACAGAACAGCGAGAAACAGCACAACCAGAGGTTGAGCATCCAGATTTGTTGTATTCCAGTGACAAAGTAGAGCAGCCACCAGCTACACAACAGAAATCAGAGCTGCCTGTAACACCCCATCCCATTGGAAAAACAAAGCAACAAGGAATGGCACATCCAGAGCAGGAACTTCCCAGTTTATCGTATTCCATTTGCAAAACGCTATCACAAGAAGCAACACAAATGGACTTAGGGCAACAAGATTTAACATATGCCTTTGGTAAAACAGATGAAATGCAAACTGCACAAGGTGAACTGGAACAGACAGGTTCATTGTATTCTTCTGGCAAAACAGAACAAGAAATGGTATTGCCAGAGTTGCGACACCCACAGCTGTCTTCTCCTGTTAGAGAAATAGAAGAGGAAGCTACACATCAGAAATCAAACTATCCAGATGTGTCATATTCTATTGGTCCTCAACAGCACCATGAAATTGAACAACCAGTGGTGGAAGAAACGGATTTATCCTATCCAGCTGGCAAATCAGAGCACTCACAACCTGCCCAAGAAGTACTGCAACAGCCAGAGCTTTTGGAGACCTTTGGCAAACTAGAGGAAAAGGGAATGTCCTGGCCTGGCTTTTTGCACTCCCTTGGTGAAGAAAAGCAGAAACCAGCTTCACAGTTAGGCTTAGTGCAACCAGGTTTATCACATTCGCTTGGCAAAACAGAAAAACAGGAAACTGCACAAGCAAGGTTCATGTCTCCTAGTTTTTCATATTCCACAAGAAAAGCAGAACAGTTGCAACCAGAACAACTAAAATCAAAACATCCAGATTTGTCATATTCTCTTAGCAAAGCAGAGACTCATGGAATGATACCACCAGATTTATTGCACTCCTATGGCAAAGCAGAGCAACCACAGACTGCTCAGCTGGAGCATCCAGAGACATCATATGTCACAGGTGAAATGGAGCGGAGGGATGGGGCCCAACCTGAACCACAGTGCATTAGTTTGCAGTACTCTGTTGTTGAAACAGAGCAACCAGAAACACCTTCTGTATCATACATCTTTGGCAGGACTGAGGAGCAGGGAACTGCACAAACGGACTTTGAACAATCAGATTTATTAAGACCTACTGACAAAGCAGAAAAGCATGAAATAGTCCCACTGAGAGCAGGATATTCAGAGAAGCGAGGCACTGGGGCTACTTCACCTCTAACTGCTCCATTGAAAACTGAAGATTTATCCTTTTCCACTGGGGAAGCAGAGCACCAAAAAATTCAACAGTATTCATCTCTTACTGAACAAACAGCATCGGTACCTTTGGGTGTTTCACATTCTGTCTCTGAAACAAAACCAGAAGGAAGTCCAAAGTCTTTACCTGTAACTGAAGGCCTGTCCCCCAAGCACTTAGATTTATCTTGCACCCGCTGGCAAACAGAGCAGTCAGAAACTGTCCAGCCTGAGTCAAGCTGCTTCTTTGCAAGAAAAGAAGCAGAGAATATAAAAAATAATCTACATGTGCCTGTAGCTGCACAGTCAGAGGCTGACCATGTAAGAGAACAGACTCCATGTTACTTCCACACAGCTACGGAATTAGAATCTGAACAATTAAGTTTATCATATTCTACAGATAAAGCAGAAACTGTAGAAAGTCAAGATTATTTAACTGCACCTTCAAAACTGGAGTCTGAACCTTCAGTTCCATTTCATTCAGCTGATGAAACACGTCAGCAAGAAATTCCACCTTATTCAAAACCAGCCTCTGAGTATTTGATTCCCTCATGGTCCCTTGCTGAACAACAAAAGCAAAGCATGCAGCCATTTATTCCCCAGTCTGCACAATCAGAGCGTAAACGTCTAATTCCACCACATGATGAAAAAGAACTGCAAAAAATTCAGTTCTGTTCACCTAAAGCAGCAAGCTTGAACACAGTGCAGTTGGAGAGTATGTCTCTAACGCACACACAAGACAAAGACAAGCAAGAATCTCAAGATCATTCATTGGACACAAAATATTTGCCATCAGAGCAGCTAAGAAGTCTCCCCAGATTCACTACT